>CM057001.1:138216418-138296418 GCA_029891345.1 Dryococelus australis
TTCTCCGAATTTAGAATATTTTGTTGTTTTGTGTAATTATTGGTGTCTGTATTTTTGGAATGTTTAAGGAAATATTAATTTATTCAAATTTGAGGCCAGTTGTATTATGTCAGAAATTTTATTTCTCTCTGGAATTCAAGCATTGGAAGTTCTGTTCTGTGAGTAGAGGGTAAGCTTCGCTGCCGGGCCTGAATCTTTGTACAGTTACGGTTGGGTATGTCGTTTTCAGTGTGTACTCCCATATTCGGTAGTTTGTGGCAGGAGGATGATTCCACTGGCAGAAGATTATTTTTATTAGCGTCATATTGTGTACAGCATAGGAAATAGAGGATTATATATGTAGGAAGTTTTAATTGTGATTAACCTGCATAATACTATGCAGTTTCTTCTCTTCCCTACGAGATAATAGAATATGGCACCAATATTATCTCCGCTAGTACATGCCATGTTCTTGTTTGACTAGGGAACAAATAATTTATTTCCATTGCTATTTTTTTAATTCTGTTTCAGCAGGCAGAAGTTTTAGTTTACAAGATTTTTTTTTATTTTGGAATATGTTTTTGCATTCAAATTTTGGAAGATTTTTGCACTTAAATTTGAGAACTATTTGCCTTGGAGTCAGGATATAAGTCTTATCATTGGCTGCTCATTTTGCCTGGAGAAGTAACATCTAAGTTAACAGTTATCGATTTTTTTATTTTCTGATTATCTTCTGAGCCACAGTTTACCTGTCGCTGATCGATAAAATTTCAATTTCATTATGTTTTTATGTAAAATATAAAGATTGATTTTATGACTTTTCGGAATGTGAGTTAAATACAGATTAATGTAGGTACGCATTTTGTATTGCAATTTAAAGATAGGTAGCTTGTATGGGGTACACTCCGAAGTTTTCAAAGTGTCCTGCGCGATATGTACGTCATTAGTTAATTTCAGTTTATCAGTTAGTATTCGTTGAAATGTCTAGATATTCAATTAATTTAATTAGAATTTTTATTTTGGAAATGGCAATTTTATACTATTTTCATTTATGAGAATTATGCCAACATCTGGATGTTAAGCAATAAAATATAAATCAGTTATTCCTAGTATAAGCTTCTAGGCAAAGATGTAAGAGGAGTAACATTCGCCTACATACATTCCCAAGCAATTAAATATTAATAGTGGCATAGTAGTGTCTGACATTTTCATAGCAAAAGAGTATTATAATTTACGAAGTATCCAAAGTTTATTATGTTTTTGGTGGCAAAATAGTGATTTTATAACATCCTTCACGGACACAGGGTTTGTCTGATTATGCACCAGATATTGAGATAATTTTTGCCACTTGGAGCATGAACATAGACGGATTTCGTAAGTTCAAAGGATTGAACTGTTATTAAAAAATAACTACAGAAGAATCTCTACCTGAGCACTTGCCTAAGTCTCAACCTGAACACTGGTCGATGTTTCTACCTGAGTAAAAGCCAATGTCTCTATCTGAGCACTGGTCGATGGTTCTACCTGAGCAGTGGCCGATGTATCTACCTGAGCACAGGCTGATGTCTATACTTAAGCACTGGCCAATGTCGCTACCTGAGAACTTGCCGATGTTCTTACCTCAGAAATGGCCTATGTCTCAACCTAAGCACATACCGATGTATCTATCTGAGCACAAGCCAATGTCTCACCTGAGCACTGGCCGATATATCTACTTGAGCACTGGCCGATGTCTCTACACGAGCAGTTCCCGATCTCTCTACCTGAGCACTGGCTTATGTCTTAACTTGTGAACTGGCCGATGTATCTAACTGAGCCCTGGCCGATGTCTCTACCTGAGCACTGGTCGGTGTCTCTAACTCAGCACTGGCAATTGTCTCTAACTGAGCACACTCCAATGTCTCTACAAGAGCACTTGCCGATGCCTCTACCTGAGCAATGACCGATGTCTCTATCTTAACAATGGCCGGTGTTTCTACCTGAGCAATGGTCGATGACTCTACCTGAGCACTGGCCGATTTTTCGACATAGCACTGGCTGTTGTCTCTAAGCACTGGCCAATGTCTCTATTTGAGCACTGAACGATGTCTATACATGAGCACAAGTCGATGTCTCTACATGAGCACTGGTCGTTGTCTCTACCTGAAACCTGGTTGATGTCTCTACCTGGCAATGACCATATTTTCTACCTGAGCAATGACCGATGTATCTACCTGAACACAAGCCGATGTTATTACCTTGAGCATTGGCAGATGGCACAATCTGCACAAAAGCTAGTGTCTCTACTTGAGCACTGACAGATGACTACCTGAATAATGGCCGATGTCTCTGGCTTAGCACTCGTTGATGTCTCTACCTGAGCACTGGCCGATGTTTTTACATGAGCACAGGCCGATATCTATATTTAAGCACTGGTTGATGTCTCTATCAGAGCAATAGCCGATGTCTCTACCCGTGCACTGGCCAATGTCTCTACTTGAGCACTTTCCGATGTATCTACCTAAGCACTGACTGATGTTTTTTCCTGAGAAATGACATATGTCTCTACCCGAGCGGATGCCTACACCTTAGCATTGGCTGATGTCTCAACCTGAAGACCTGCCGATTTCTCTACCTGAGTTCTGGCACATTTCTCTACCTGTGCAATGGCCATAGTCTCTACCTGAGCCCTGTCCAATGTATCTTCCTGAGCAATAACCGATGTCTCTATCTGAGCACTGGCCTATGTGTCTACCTGAGCACTCGATGTTGTATCTACTTGAGCAATGGCCGATATATCTACCTGAACAATACCCAAAGTCTCTATCTGAGCACGGCGCATGTCTCTACCTGAGCAATGCCAAATCTCTCTACCTCAGCACTGGCCGATGTCTCTATCTGAGCACTGGCCGATGTATCTACCTATGTACTGGCCTATGTCTCTACCTTAGCACTGGCCGATGTCTATAACTGATCACTGCCAATGTCACTAACTGAGCGCTGGCCGATGTCTCTACCTGAGCAATGGCAGTCAGTTCCCGACCTGCGCTCGCATACCAAGCCCAACACACACATACACAAATAAGAACCACTAATAACATGCAGAGGAGAGGTTTATTTGAAACTTAACTTGTGTAGCAGTGAATACCCATACACTGGGAGCGCATCTCGTCGTCAATGTGACCCCGTTGTAAGTGGAGACCGCAATGACAGTCTCACCGCTCCGTGCATGGTAGATACCGACCAAATACTGCATCCCACCACAAACTCCCCCTGTTAATGTGCTTATCGGTATACTATTGAAAGGAAACAATGCATGTACCCTAAACATTTCTCGAGGTTCGATTCTCATAGAGGGTGGTAATACAAGTCATAAAACCTACCATTGGATATACGTTCTTCGAAGGTGGAAGCAAGGCCCCCACTGCTAAAAAGTAAACATGGAGAAAGTAACCGCCGTTGTCTACAACAGTGGTCGTAGAACCAGACCATCCCCAACCTGCACTCGCGTACCAAGCTCATCACACACAATTAGAGAGAGTCATATGCATTGCTCTCTGTGTATTCTCCAGTAGTCTCTTAGAGTGCACGAAAGGAAAAATACCTACCAATCTGCACATGCATATTGCACAAGTGATGGTTAGACAAGATCATACAACGTATGTCATTCAACAAAAGCCATGTAAATCCATCACTAATACAAATTGTCGGGTTCGCCAAGCTGCGTAAGGCGCCCGAGTTAAGCACTGGTTAGAGTCAAAGCGATTGCAGGTTCTAATTCCCGCACCTAGCACATTTGTTTTCGGTATCCTAATTGAATAAATAAGGTATCGTAAGTTCGATTCCCATAGAGAGTGCATGGTGGTGACACGCCTGCAGACCATCATTCATCGTCATTCCCACTGTCCATAAAGGTGGAGGCATCGCTTGAAGATGATACCAACCACTGAGTGTACGCCATCGGATACGACTACATGTGAAACTTCGACGACCGATCAACACAAACGCCACAACAACAGAAGCAACTGTGGTAAACAATGTAATTACTGAAACAAAGTATTCCATATAAAGTTGCAATGCACATCGTCATGAACAGAACGAGTCTACAAAGGTAACCACCTCTAGAAAACTACTACTAACATGTGATATGTGTGTGGCGCAACATTCAGTAAAGGAGATACTCTCCAACATCACAATGGTATGTGTAAAGGTAATTCACCTTTCCTTGGCACCAGGCAGCATGCATTGTCGCACGACAAGGCTAACCTTCCTGCTGTTTCGACATGTAAACAAACGTTCGTTCGAGCGCCTATAACATTATGTGGGACTGCGTGGTGTTCTAAACCAGTGTATGAAGAAGAATGAACTACGAGTGGTGTAGAGAATGAACCAGACAGACAGTCAGGAGGTGTAAATATTAGACCTGCGCTGCTGACATGTGAAGTGAAAACCAAAGATGCTACCCGGGAGCAATACGATAGTTTTAGTCTAGGGTTGGCCATATCAGTTGTCATCTAGACATCGACGCGTGAACATCGACTGTGGATGACTTGTTCTTATACATCGATGAAAAAAAAAGTTTTACGTGTCGCTTCTGTAAAAAGGTATCTCTGGCTCGAATGAGCCAGAGAACTGGTGTGATTGCGTATATACCTCGTTTTAAGGACATACAAAAATCCTTTTGTAACATGGGTAACACAGTCCTACATAAGGAAGCGGTAAAATTATTTTGTTAGGTGTAGGATTCGAACCTACGCCCCCCACACAGAGAACCGGAGTTTTAACCCAGTACATTAGACCTCTAGGCCAACTTGACAACCTGTATTATTGAGGCAATTACAAGGCTTAT
The DNA here is from genome assembly GCA_029891345.1 of Dryococelus australis. NCBI lineage: Eukaryota > Metazoa > Arthropoda > Insecta > Phasmatodea > Phasmatidae > Dryococelus > Dryococelus australis. The sequence continues at coordinate 138,221,226 of CM057001.1, forward strand.
TGAATGTCATACTATATGTGTGACGATGATGTTACTTCCTAATTTGAGCGGTGGTAAAGTCGAATATGATACAAACGTGATGTACTCACTTTTTATGTTGGAGGAGACTGGCATCGTATGAACAGAAGCGATAACTGAGTATTCATCGCAGCACAGATGTGCGCTATGTACAGAGAGCATTACAGTCTCGGTACGGACCTCAAACACACGGTGGTGGTGGTGGTGGTGGATGGGTGCACAGTATGGCTACGATGGCTCGGTGCTTGGGTAAAGAATGACTCTGTGTATAATTACGGACATGGAAGGCCATCGGCTTGGTATACGAGTGCGCAGAGGCTGCCTCTAAGTGCATGCAATGAAGGTTCGGTGTGCAGGCTCGGTACACAAGTGTGGGTAGGTCCATGAAGACAGAGTATGACTACCTCTATGTAAGTGTAAGATGGTGAATGACCACTGTTAATTGGAGGCACGGTACACACACACAAGTGCATCAACTCGTGAATCTGAAAGGGATCCAGGTGGTCGACCGATGGTGTAGGTAGCTGAAAGCCACAGCAACTATCTTGGACCTGAACTTCCTGCTCTGTCAATCTGGTCTGCCATCTTGGAAGTCGCACTGTTTAGCAGAATGGTGGCTGATGGTGGGCGGCTAGTGCTCCGACAACATTTGTTTGCAAAATGACGGCTGGTGGCAGGCGGCCATGGTGGCAGCCAGTACACCATCTACTGTCAATGTGCTGTTGTAAGTTAAAATGCCGAATAATGGAAGTCGCACTGTCTAACAAACTAGTGGCTGGTGGCTGGCGACAATGTTGGCAACCAATATGACGACGATGACCATGTGCAAAATGGTGGGCGGTGGTAGGCGGTGGTGGGTGGGCATGATGACGGCCAGTATGCCGTCAGTGACCACTTTTGGAAATGTCTGGAGCCATCTTGTAACAGAACTTCCAGCTCTGTCAATCCTGTCCATCACCTTGTAAGTCGCACTGTCTAGCAGCATGGAAGCTGGTGACCAGCAGTCAGTACAGCAATGACTGCCATTTGCACACATGGCGGCAGCCAGAAGTCTGAATGTGGGCGCCCATATTGGTGGCCGGCACCCATTCGCCAAATGGCAGCTGCCAATTGCAGGTGGCCAGAAGGGCTGGCGGCCATGGTGGCAGTCAGTACAATGACCACAACAATTTGCACAATGGCAGGCATGGCACAATGGCAGATCCTGGTGGTGGTGGGCGACTATGTCCAGTTGTGGGTGTGACCTTGTCCTTGACCTTTGGCCACTATGTCGGTTATGGTAGGAGACAATGACCAGTGTGACCTTGACTATAACCTTCGGCAACCATTTCGCTGGTGGGCGGCCAGAAGGGCCAGCGGCCAACTTGGCGGGCAGTACAACAGCCATTTACAAAATGGCAGGCATACGCTGGTGGCGGGCGACCAGAATTCTGAATATCACCCTTGATGTTGACCTTAACCTTTGGCCACCATATCGAACTTAGAAAAATTTACTGCTTAAAAGGAAAAAAAAATCATAATTTTAGAACATCTTTTAATGATAAGAGCATGGTGGCTGAAATCGTATGCAAGCTACCATATTCGGCTTCGTCGTAGACAAAGCTGCCGCCATGATCTTATGATTTAAAAATGTTTTCACTTTACATGTTAGCTGTGCAGGGGTGTTTAACAGAACTTCTGTTGATCTGTGTGTTTCATGCTCTGCAACACTCGTAGTTCTTTCTTCAGACACACTGGTTGATATGTCAGGTGGTGGTGCAGCACGGCCCTCACATGATACATGATGTCTTTTCAATTTACTTCGACGACCAAATAGGGATTTGCACATTTCACATCCGAACATAATACGACCCAAAATCTGATAACACCAGGTTCATGCTGTTTGTAGACATTTTTGTTAGAATACACCTTTTTACATAAGCGACACTAATAACTTTCCTGCTCCATCGATGTATAAGAGAATGTTATCCACAACTCATGTTCACTTGTTGAAGTGTAGATGGCAACTGCTATGGCCAACCCTCTACTAAAGACTATCGTATTGCTCCTGGGCAGCATCTTCAGTTTTCACTTCACATGTTAGCAGTGCAGGTCTAATATTTACACCTCCTGATGGTCTGTCTCGTTCATGCTCTGCACCACTCGTAGTTCATTCTTCTTCGTACTCTGGTTTAGAACACCATGCAGTCCCACATAATGTTATGGGCGCTCGAACGAACGTTTGTTCACAGGTCAAATCAGCAGGAAGGTTAGCCTTTTCGTGCCACGATGCATGCTTCCTGGTGCCAAGCAAAAGTGCATTACCTTTACACATGCTATTGTGATGTTGGAGAGTATCTCCACTACTGAATGTTGGGACCAAAGCTATTCAAGTCAGTTTACTAACTCTGTGAGAATGACTGTTGATGGAGTAATTTATACCTCTGCTTCTAATGGCTAAATACGAAGCTATGTTGTCATCTTCTTCTAAGCAGTGTGGGAACATCAGTATGAGTCTATTTGAAAATTGGCCTGTACCCACTAGTTCTCAACTCTAGAGCATTTACCGAATCAAGGGCCACACCCGAAGCCTTGGCCACCATTTCTTTTTACTTTTGACATATGTTGTGTGTACTATCAACAAACACATATTCTGCTGCAGACGGATACGCCACAGCTACAGCCTAAGTCTTGAAGGTTCTGGTACAATATTCATCGCCGTGAGGCTCTGGTTTTGTATAGCTACAGTCCAGCAACATATTATATTTGACAGGGTCATTTTGTCCTACCACATAGAACAATATTATATTTATTATAATAAATGATTTATTATAATGTAAATATAAATAATTAAATATATGATAATAAATCATTTATATTACAATGTTTAAATATCTTATAACACTAACTTATTATAAGGTAAATAACTTTGTGTATACACTCTCATATACATCAAATCCCTTATTAGGGATTATACTTTTCAGAAAAGAGCAAACATTTTGTGGTGTAGTTGACATATTCGGTGAAACCCAATCTTTCAAGAGTTTCTTGAATGCAGATCACTTCAGGAAAAAACCATTATCATTATCTTTAGGTTGTTTATCAGTGGTCTCTCCTTTACAAAGTTTCAAATGACTACTTAAATCCTAGTCATGTATAAACCTTCGTCGACACTAATCACATTGATATGCCCTGCGAATAGCATTCCTCATGCAAGTACTGTTTTTGTGTTTCCTAGCATCATATGCACTTATAGATGTCTTGTCACAATAGTTGCATGGATGTCTTGGTGGAAGCAAAGAACAAGCTTTGACATTTGTAGATGGACCTGCATGTTTATTTGCTAATCTTCGAATGGCAGGCAGTGCAGGGCAACCCTTACAGGTTGCAAGATGTCTCAAGTTGCCATATCAGACAATATGCATTTTACACTGTTGAAATATGATCATAGTACAGTCTGGATTCTGATGATAATTGGTTTCATGTTCTCTGCAGCTGGTTATTGAAGACAAGGTCTTCTTACATTAGCAGCACAAATAATTTTCCTGTTCCAATATCGAATACGAAAACATTATCTGCAGCAGATGTTATCTCTTCGAGATCTTGACAGCGACTGAGCTGAACCGCCTATTCCGACCTGTTTTATACCACATTATCATGGAACCCTGACGAGGGTACTATTAGTATCAGGTTGAGAGCAACATCATCATCGGCAGTCCCCATATTCTTTATGTTACATAGTTCTAAATTTCTATATAAACCATTGGTTGTGACTTACACAGTTTAAATTTTCTTTTTAAACATGCAAATAAATTCGTCGACACTTATTGCATTGATATGACATATGGATGGTGCTCTTATGAACTTTGTGCATGTCTGTGCAGTGCCATTGCAGTACTTCATACCTACATTCTGCTGGTCAGAGATGAAACAATGCTGTACTGGTGTGAGGGAAATCGGGATGTGCCTATTCGTTCCAGTGCAGTGCCATTGTAGTACTTCATAGCTATGTTCTGCTGGTCAGAGATGAATCTATGCCTTAGTGGTGTAAGGGATATCGGCATGTGTCTATTCGTTAAGTGGACAGTACCCACTCGTTCTCAGCTCTAGATGATTTACTAATGGTAGGGTCCACCAGGAAGACGCCATTAACATTAGGTTTCACAGATGGAGAATAACTTTGATGTTGTTCATTATCATCATCAGCAGTCCTCATATCCTTTCTGTTACAAAGTTTAAATTTCTATTTTAACCATTGATTGTGACTTACACAGTTTGAAAAGTCTTTTTTAATTGTCAACACGGACATACATTCTTCGACACTTATTGCATTGATATGACATACGGATGGTGCTCTTCTTACGTGAACTTTGTGCGTGTCACCTTGCATCGTATGCATATGTAAACGTCTTGTTACAATACTTGCATGGGTGTCGTGGTGGGGCCAAAGAACTGCTTTAAATAGAACTCTTGCATTCGGCTGCAAATATCCTCAGAAAATGCTTGACAAGTTGTGCATCACTGCCCTTACACAATGCAAGATGTATTTTCAAGTCGCTTCGACCGCTAATTTGAGATTTACTCTTTTCACATCCGAACATATTAGGATGTGCGTTCTGGTATTGCTTGTCAGGTGATAATGCAGTGCAGCATTTAAATGATGCACGACGAGGTTCGCTTGCAGTCTATGAGTATTCACTGCTACACCAGTTAAGTTACAAATAAACGTCACCTCTTCATGGTATTAGTATTTTGTAGTTGTGTGTGAAATGGGCTTTTTACACGAGTGCAGGTAGGGGACTCACTGTCTGTAACTGCTTATACTGTTGTAGACATGACAGCTTTTATGCCGAGTTGTATTATCACTCGCTACGATAATCGAACCTGTTATACCTCGAGGTTGGTTCAGGGCACATGCATTATTTCCTTTCAATAGTATACCGTTAATTATGTTGATGTGGGGAGATGGTGGAGATGCAGTACTTGGTCGGTATCTACAGTGCATGGATTGTAGTGGGGCCTAATTTCCCTTCAATGAGTGATTGTCTGCTGGCAAACATGTAATCGGTAATGTATTGTGTACGGAAAGGCAGGACAGTCATTGTGGTCTCTGCTTCCAGCAATGTCGCATCGATGACGAAGACGACGAAGAAATGCGCTCGTAGCCTATGAGCATTCACTGCTATCCCAGTTAAGGTAGGGGATAATTATTTTCGTAATAAGGTTATAATTCTAGCAAGCATTGTTATATGTATGGGGATTCGGTTGTCTATCTATAACTGTAGTCATTGCGAGTGACATCCCATTACATACATACATACATCGTCAGCCCATGATTGCACGGCCGGTAGTACTGACCGACTGTCTGGAAGTAAGTACACACATTGGAGGTCCGTTTATGTTTGACGGTCAGTGGGGCTGCAAGATGGCGCTCACCTAGGATGACTTGTAGTAATAGCCTGCTAGTAAGGAAAACAAACCCAGGTGATGTCTATGTTATGCATTTGGCAACTATCCTTATGTAGTTTGGAACTTACAGCCAACTATACATTTGACAGCCAAGATGGTTGCCTGGTGGTGAGGTGGCTTTGTCGTGTGGACCCTTGTGGATGGTTAGTGGTGATGTGGTCTTCGTCGTGGTCGGATACCGAGGAAATCGGTCAGTAACATGGTGTGTGAGTATAATTTGTGTTTATAATGTCTAACAGGCCACTGGAGGTGGCTGTGTACTTGTATACCAAAAGGGACATTCTGGCTCATCTGTCATCATGCAGGGGGTACAGGGACGTAGACATAGGTCGTACTTGATCACATGCAGATGGTAATCCTGAGCACGCGATGGTTAGAAACGATGTCTGCTCTCTCTGTCACACGAATGCTCAGGGGTCGGCACACAGCGAGTTGCTGGCCAGGCATTGGGAAGCACACATGAGGATGGTGAGGTCAGGGGTGATGTGGGCTAATGGAGGAGGAGGACAAGGGATAGAGAGAGAGAGAGCATGAGGACGAGCTGAAGGTTGCTGGTCGAGGTGCAGAGGTGAGGAGTGTGCAAGGAAGTGTGTGTGTGGCCAGGTGGTGGCACCGAGGGGCAGGAGAGACAGAGGTGAGTAAGAACTGGGACACATGCAGGCCAATATATGTCCACACATCCCTTCTCGTCATCAGGAATTTATGCATATTTTCTAATTTTTTGGTAGTTGTATCTCAAATGCTTTGTAACTTGCAGCAATCTATCCTGTCATGGTTGGTGTCTATGTTATGAATTTCCCAACTATAACTCAAACAGTTCGGAAATTACAGACATCTATGGTTATAAGTCAACATAGGGCATACTTGTTCCTGCGACCCCTCTTGTAATCGTGGTGGATGTATATGTTATGCATTTACCAACTATAACTCAAATAGTTCAGAAATTATGGCCAACTATGCTTATACCCTGACATGGGGCATACTTGACCCCGCGACCCCTCTCCTATTGGTGGATGAGGTCTATGTTCTGAATTTGCCAACTATAATTCGAATGGTTCGGACATTATTCCCACCTATGCTTATACACTGACATATTGTATACATGATTCCGTGTCCTGTCTCCTAGTCGCAATTGATGTCTATGTTATGAATTTAACAACTATAACTTAAAAGGTTCGGAAATTATCGTCAACTATGCATATAAGTTAACATTGGGCATACTTGACCCATGTCCCTTCTCCTAATCATGGTTAATGCCTATGTTATGAATTTGACAACTATTACTTAAACTGTTCGGAAATTACAGTCAATTGTGCTTATAAGGTGACATGGGGCATACTTATTCATACTAATTCATAACATAGGCATCCGCCTATGTTATGAATTTGACAACTATAATTTAAATGGTTAGAAAATTGTAGCCAACTATGCTTATAAGTGTTATGCACACACACACAGGTTTAAGGATGCTTCTGTGTTACACAATATCCGTTCATTCACAATGCCTTGATGCCCCACCACAGCTGCCGGCAAGGTGCTGGCCGCCGGCGAGGTGCTTGCCATCAAAATGGTCGAAATTCTCTGCTGGTAGTCAATTGTCTTGGGTAGACATAGGTTGGCGATACCAAGATGGCCACCAAGAATGAGAAGCTCCAAATTTGAGAGAAGCTCCGACCGTTTCAGCCTCATTGGGCAAACCTCAGCCACAATGTGCTAAATTGAGCAAATTCACTTTCTGGCACTGGCTGCCCAGATGGCCGCCAGCGCCGGGAGGGTAATTCGGGAAATTTTGAAGGAAAAAAAGGATAAAGTGACGTTTTTGAATGCGAAATCGACCACTTTGGATGGGAAAAAAGGAAAAAAAAAGGGAAATTCTCGCTCCTCGAGTCCTCAGCCCGACACCTGGTTGGTCAGAATGCTCTATTCTATACTACTCTCGGAGAGACAAATAGCACTCCTGGATCGAGATGTAATCATGAAAGTTAAGAATGCTTCCATACGAGAGAGGGCCCTTCAGGTCATAATGCAGGATCGATACAGGACTTTAAAAATCCCACAGTTAGCCAGATAATATTTTCAAGTAAAATTAAAAGTGGTAGAATCTATATCAGATGAGTAAAATTAAAGGTAATATTTGTATTTTATTATCTGGCTGAAATAAATGCAAGATTTTGTAAATGAAAAAACTGAGAAAAATACGAATGTTAAATATTTATATTTTGTTAGCAAATGGCAGTTAGAATTAAATTTTTCAATGTCATATATGAAAATAATTATTGGTAATGTCACACAAATATTACAGTCTTCTTCACGGCATTTATAATGTTAGTTTTAAAGGAACGCCATGCTGAAACAAGTCCTTTTTAACAGAGAGAAAAATAATCACAGTTTGAAGGAAACAGTTATAATTTCCTTGGTCTGGATTTTAATGGATAGTCTCATTTTGGAACTAGTCAATTTAATGTTACATGCAGCACGAGCTTGGTCTGAAAAAGGGCTGTCTTTCGAAATGGAAAGTAATATTTATTATAATATTGAATATTGGATATTTTATATGAATTTTCAAGTAAGCAAGGGTGTGATTTTATGGCTTTACGATTGCTAGTAATTTTTATAGGTGTTTTTAATAAAAACTGTCAGGGATATCCAACAGTATTATTACTATTTACACAGTTTGTAGGGAATTTACTTTTGTGGGAAAATATAAATCAATATCAAATTGTTGGATTTTGTAGTTCTTATGTAAAAGCCAATTTTAAAAATAAAATATTGATATTCAGTGCAAATATTTCATGTGTTCCCCTTTCCAATGTATTTTATGACAAAATTTTGCACACTCTCCTTAATGGTTCTTTACCTCTGCTGTTTTGTGGTTATTTAGTGGACTGTGGTATTTCGCCTTTGCAGTGTCCTTAGACAAGAATGTTGCAAAGAAATCCCTGCGCACTCTGCTCCTAAAGCAGTGTCGTGCTTTGTTTTTATCTTGTTTTGTATAAACATGAAATATTTTGAAAAAAGTCAAGGTGAAAAATTCAATGTTAAAAGAGTAATTTTGAGTCAGTGGTTGAAGTGCATTAAAATTTCAGTGATTTTTTGCCTATTTGCTAAGTTTCACCATGTCCATAGAGTGGATAAAACAACTGAGCAATGTGTCCTTAGCCCAAATCCTCAAATAAGTGGGTGGAGAAGTTTTGGAGGAAGATGGCATTTCTGAACTTCGGAGTAAGATGCAGTCCCTTGTGAGGCGTGGTGATGTAGAGAAAAGTGGTGCCAGCGCATCTGTGGGTGAGCTTTGCCCAGTATTAAGGGCACTGAAATACTTGTCTCCTGAATTATCCCCAAAATTACCGGAATCAGCTGACACAAAAATTCATACCATCGTTTACTTCTGTGACTTTTAATGCTTTAAATGCATTAAATGTTTATCCGAAGCAGATCATATTGTCCGTTGTTGTTTTTAAAGTACCTGAGATTTCGCAACCCATTTTCTGGGAATCGAGGGAAGAGAATCGGGACACTGAAATTTATGCTAGGACTTCCATGTATGGAAGATTATTTTACTAACATTTTTTTTATAAACTACTCCCCCAGAATTGTCGTTTCTTTGCTTTTGCAACAAAGTCGACCACCTTAGATCAATTATTGTCCTTGGTTACCGAGGTGGAGCGCACTTTGAGCTATCCCCGCCCCCTGAACAAGCCAGTAATATGCAGGTTGAAAACCAGAGAGAAAGTGATAAAAGGCCATTTAGATTGTGCTTTATCTGTGAGAGGAATAAAAATGTGGCAAAATATTGCCATTTCAGGAGACGGGCGAGGTTAAGGAGGGAACACCTAAAAATGATAAATTCAGTGAAATGGTTTGCTTTTTATACAAAGAAAAGTATCATGTGAGAGCCAAGTGCCCTAAGAGGAAGAAAGTGATGGGAAGCCATTCCTGAAATACTTTGCGTTAAGAACATAAATTTGGGTTGTTGTATGTACCAGTCATTGCAGTCTACCAGGTTAAAGTAGCAGCATTATTAGATTCAGGGGCAACATGCTCCTTAATAAACCATGATTTTTGTAACTTTTTGCTGAAAAACTTACCTAATAGCCTTTTAAAAATTCAGAAAAGGGAACAGATAGATGGAGTCTTCAAGATGTAGCTATTTTAAAAATAAAGATAAAGTAATCTTCCTGGAAACTTAATTTTCAGGTTTTACCATGTTTAAACCACAAGTTACTGTTGGGGATATATTTTGTTGGAAAAACCAATGCTAGTTTAGATATTTCACAGAAAAAAATTATATTTGCTTTTAATAAGAGCCATCCATTTTTTCTTAAATCCAAAAAAAATATCCAATTTTCAGGTAGTGGCAGTACACGAACAAGATAAACTCCGGGAAAGATAGTTAGTTGAGTTACCATAGAAAAGTTCTGAGACCACTGAAATAAATTTTCTGGTATTCTGGTTGGTAGTTGCAATATTTTAAGGGCTGTGTAAAATATATGAATATTTTTTGTAATCATCCTTTGTGTTTTGGGTATGTTGTATATTTGTCTTTAGCCTGATGCCTTAATCCAGGAGTGCGTGTTCTCCACTCATGCCCATTATGATCTTATTGTGTTTTCATCACCATATAGCATGTAATATGTTGCATTGTCCGTTTGTGTTTGTTTTGGTGGAGTAGGTTCTAACCATGTTATAACTAGTAAGAAAGGTAGGGTAAAACCTGGAGCCTCTGGGGAGTGAGGTGTAGATTTTCTGGAGATGACCTTGTTGTATGATCCATGAGGATGTCTCTGATGCTCACGTAGTGGGTTTGGTCTGTTTCCAAGTCCTGGATCTGAAGCCGGATGCTGGGCGTTGGTTGCTAAATGAAAATCGTCATCCGTTCCTGGCGGAAACCTGGCTGGATCCTGCGTCGAGCCTGACCAGCTTGGCGAAAATCTTGGCTGTTGCCTTTCTCCAATGCTTTGGGAGAGGAGAAGATGAAACACACTTGAGTTTTATCAAAAGGAAATTATCATCAAGCCTTCAAGCAGCACTGTTTGACTACACCTCGCCCGGCTATTATGTCTACACGTAATTACAACGGCTAGCAAAAATCAATGTGTTTGTAAAATTTAAAATCTACAAAAAACCCTAAACTAAGCTACTGCAGCTCTTCATGTGCATATTCTGAAGAGTAATTCCCTACATTTGATGAACTGTTGAACGTCTGCGTTGGCGTTGCTCAAGGGCAATGTTTCGCTGCCCGGCGGAGTCGCTGGCTGGTATCAAGGCGTCCACACATGGCACAGTCTCCACTCAAACTGCCGGCCTCGACTGTAGTACCGAGAATGACTGCTGAGCGGGCGCTGGCGTCGCTGTGATGTAGTGCATCAGCGGATTTGAATGTGTGTGCAATGTGTGCCACTGACTTTAGCACTGGAAGTGCCACATTTTCCCCCAAAATATTGAACATTGTAGAATATGAAGGAAATTTCTGTCAAGCCTGATTACGTGGAATTTAAATTACCCCTAGCTTGGAGGGGATGTGGTAATGATTATTTTTTGCATATAAGCCAAGTGCGCTGTTGCCTCGGGGAGAAAAACAGTGCTCCTGGATAGAGGTTTAAACGCGAATGTTAAGTGCACTTACATATGAGAGAGGGCCCTTCAGACCATAATGCAGGATCGAGAATGGACTTTAAAAAATCCGCAGTTAGCCAGATAATATTTTCAAGCAAAATTAATATTGGTCGAATCTATAGTCAGTTGGATAACGTTAAAGATATTGTTAGCATTTTCTTATCCAGCTAAGCTAAATGCAAATAATGTAACTGAATAAAACTAATAAAAATACGAAAGATATCTGTCAGTCTTTTGTGATCAAAAGACAGTTTGAGTTAAAATTTTCATTGACATATATGAAAATAATTATTGTTAATGTCACATAAATATTAAAGTCTTTTTCATAACATTTATTATGTTAGTTTTAAAGGTACACAATGCTGAATGAATACCTTTTTAAAGAGAAGAGAGCAGTAGGTATATGACGTTTCAGAGGCACAGGGGTCAGGGAGAGGTGCTGAGGTGCCATGGTCGCCGGCCACCATTTTGGATTCCCAGACTTCCCGCTCTGCCATTCTGGTCACACAACCACCATATTTGATTCTGCCATGGTAGTAGCCAGTACACCGCCATATTTGTAGCCAGTATGCTGACATATTTGTAACAAGTATGCAGCAATCTTGAATCGTCATTTTGGCTATCAGTATTTCATTTTTTCATGATCTTACATTTATAGGGTTTTCTCCGAGTGCTCTAACTTTTTTCTCTTTTGCATTCTTTCTTTACCTTCTCCTTTCATCTTTACTTTCTTTCTCTTTATTTCTACTCTTCCTTAATGCTTCTAGCCTACATAATGAGAAATAGAAATGATAAATAATTTTTAATAATATTTTTTTTAATTCCAAAAAAAAAATTTGATTATAAAATTTACAGGCATAAGTATGAAGTGATATATCACTTGATACATACTTCAAGGCGCATACAATCATGTCATAATCAAATAATTTTTTAATTAATTTGCTTGTTATATTTAAAAATTGAAATATATTATAATAATTAAAAATTTTATAGGTGTAAGTATTAAGTTTTATATATCACCATACTCGGCTTTACAAGGTGCATACGATCATCATGTCATAATAAAATTATTTTAATAAGTTTTATTTGAATTAAAATACATTTTCATAATTAAAAAATTCAAAGTCATAAGTATTTAGAGTTAAATATCACTGGACTCATCTATTCAAGGCGCATGCGATCGAGATGTCATGCCACCATTCTGTCTCGTTTTTTCATGTTCTATCATTCCGTACTGTCTCTCTCTTTTTCTTTTGTCTCTCTCTTTCTCTTTGTCTCTCATTCCATATCTTTCTCTCTTTCCATTCTCCTTATATTATGTCTCTCTCATTGAATCTCTTTCTCTCTTTTCTCTATGTCATTCCATAGGTTTTCTTTGAGTCCTCGCAGTTTTTGTCGTTTTGTTTCTCTGTCTTTCCTTCTTCCCTTTCTCTCTTGTCTCTCTCATTCGTTCGACCAATTACTCACACTTGTTCGAATAGTGACATTTGCTCCACTCCGCCATTTACATAGTTCCTTCAACACCTTCTAGAGTGCGCGAATCGTCAGTGTGTATATTTGTTTATGAATTTAAAGATGTAATTTTCCGTATACGAGAAAGTATATAAAATTACTGTAAAAGCACATTCCAGACAGGACTTTGTAAAACATATTCAAATTTTAATACTTTAAAAATCAATACAATTCTAAGAAATATTTAATCGATATGTTTTCTTAATATTTTACTTTATTCAATTTGTTTATACTTTCGTTCGAAAATTAAGTCGCCTAGTCTTGTAACCATGCACACATGCATGCACGTGTCGACAGGTCCGCGAGCCAGCTGCGACTGCCCAAGAGTGCAGTGACACCATCAGCAGGCACCATGCTAGAAAAGGGAGGCCATTGACCGCAAGGCATTCGGCTGGCCGGCTTGCCATTCAGACATCTAGGAATAGATGCATTTATAAATAAGTATAATTATTAGAAATTTTTATCATTTGAAAAAAAAAAAAAAAAAAAAAAAAAAAAAAAAAAAAAAGACAATATATTAAAATCTATTTCCAATGAATTTGTAATGCAAATTCAGTTTAATGAATTTAAATTTTGTAAATTTCACACTTTCTCATGACAGCTGGTAACATTTTTTAAATAATTCTCATGTTCGGACAGGATTTGAAATCGAGACCTTCGGTTTGCTACCTGCTTGACCACCAATCTCACACCAAAAAAAAGAATGCTTTTAAATATAATAAAGTTCCAATCGTAAAAGCTACATTCCGTGGTAAAATTTCATTAATGTATTAAACATTTTGGTATATATTTTTTCAAACAATATTTACATGCACATGTGAATATAATTTACTATCTCTTAAAAATCAGACAGTCTCGTGAATTTCAGTTTGCAAGTAACATTTTTTGCTACAGGAATTTATTTATTCAAGACCTTTATGACCATAATGGTTAACTTAAAATATAATTGCTTCGTAGTGCTTATTTAATGAGGTCTCACAAACTGGTTACTATACAGGATTAAAATAAGAGAATAAAAAATCTGTATATTTATTTTCAAAATGTATTTTACTTTTTCTTCAGTTTTACTGAAATTTTATTTAGAGTATAGCAGAAAGTTCTCTCAACTTCATTTCCGGTCTCCTACCATCAAGACTAAATAAAATTTAATGTTAATTATTTACTATTTTGAATATTTCTCTTAGGCATAACTTTCCTATTCGTATAACTGGTATTGTACCCTGTCTGATATATATATATATATATATATATATACATATCAGGCAGGGTACAACACCAGCGCGAGAAATTAAAGACTTTTGTTATTTGCATATTTGTATACTTCAGAAGACAAACATAAAAACATAAATCTTAAATTTCCCCACATCAATAACACTTTATATTTACAGCAGCACACAGAGGACATAATCAGCTTATATGCTGCTCAAGACAGTCCACTCTAGCAAGCGAACCAGAATCCTTGGCCATATATTTTTCTCGACTAAGTTTCATGGCTGCCACTATTAAACTAAGCTTCCTAGCTGGAACCTGGCAACATATATATGCTTGCAAGCAGGCATCTAAACCTTCAATATTCCACCCAGTGTAACTCATGCATGCCATCTACTCTACCGACCAACACCATACCAACCAATACACCAAGCTCAATATCCATCTTCTTTTTAAGTTTAACATTTTAAGTATTTATATTAAATTACATGTAATATAATCTTGCTATTGCAGATGTATTTTTCAGAATTTTTTAATTTATTATTCAGATTTTACTTATGTAATTATTAAATATTTTATTTACTTGTAGGATAATTGTTACTCACACTGACCTTATTAAAAAAAAAATTATTACCACTTATACTTTCTGCTCTACTGGTCAACACAAGACAAATACCATACCATCACTTATATAACTCAAGTCATGACAGACCACTCAACACCCCATCTCCTATAACCAAAGGAAAACTCAATTCAACCGTACCACCAAATACACCAAGCACAATATCCATCAAAACGCGAGCAATTATACAGCCGAGGCCAACCCATAACTTAACACCAATTCTACTTGTTCTACCAACCAACACCACTTTTAACAAAAGCATGTCTTAGCGTTACATGCATAATTCGACACACACCAACAATCGCAAGACAGGTAGATATTCTGGAAAACATATCACCCAACATACCATCCATGGTAACCCAAGCGTACTGAAGGAGGAGGAGTTAGCGTAAACAAGCTTCTTGATTACATTAAGCATGATTGAGAATTTCTCTTTAAATTATCTAGCTACATCGATCCATCAATCCAATCCAATCTAATCTAATGCAACCCAATCTAATCTAATGCAACCCAATGCAATCCAATCCATCGATCCACCAATCCATGAACCTATAGCAATCCTCCGCCTCAATCGTAATATTTCAATCTTTGCATGTATGCAGTCAACTATCTATTTTATTTTTATACTTAACGTTTTAATAAAGATTCTGTATTCAGATATATGCATTTTAAGTAGTGGAGGATAAAAAATGCAACACACAAAAAAACAGTTAATTTTTAATGATGATTTATTATTGTTTTATAATTACATTTACAGAAGTAATCAAATCATCACATCATCTGATATAACCCAAATATTTAAGTTCATCGATGATCGTAACCATCTCTTTCATGTTCGGGATATCCCCGCGTTTATGAAAGTCAAGCAAATATCTAAGTCTTTCTACAAGTTAATTCGTGCCTTCAGTATTATGACATGACATCAAAATATTACGACATATTTTAAACAATCTTCGATGGACATATGGAGGTTTGTGCTATTAGTAGTTTGAAATTAAATTAAATTATGGTTGGGCATTGAGTAAAAGCTGGTCGACATATTTAACTAATCATAATATTGTGGTATGGGTGAGGTCTCCGTTTCTGTAAATGAAGTACTGACATATCGGGACGTGTAAATAATTAATTATTATATATAAGTCTGAATAATAAATGAATCCATCAAAAAATTGCACTAGATAATGGAATTTAAAATAAAGTTTATAAGTAAGTGGTTTGTAGGAGTTGATATGGCTCTAACGTAACTCTCTAGTCAATAAAATACCCTGGTTTGGTGGTAACATGTTTGCAAGGAGAGTTCAAAATTTTTGTCTTTAAGAGTGATGAAATTGAATATTGATTGGGAATGTTCTCTAGTAAATGGAATATATTGGATGTTTATAGATAAGAGCTGGTATAATGTTCGAACCTGCATCCTTCCAAATATGAGTATAAATATATTATTTGCCTTCACGTGATGTATGACTAAGATATATATATATATATATTGTTTATTTCTTGAATGTAAGATGTATATGGAGATACATTTTTTTTTAAGAGTTTCGCATAAATAATTTTTAGAAAATAATGCATTATAACCTTTATGATATGTTTAATTACCCATTGCTGGATTTAGATATGTTATATTCTTCCCTCATATGATACTATGTTCAAGAATGGTACAAATGTTTGGCATGTTTAGGTAAACCAGATTGATAGCAAGCAATGAAAGTTTAGGTATTTACTTCATTCTTTGTGTGTGTGTGTGTGTGTGTGTGTGTGTGTGTGTGTGTGTGTGTGTGCATGTGTGTGTAACATATACTGAGAATGGATATATCCCTTTTCTCCAGAAATGTTGGTTCGCACGAGGCATTGACAAAAAGATCAGTGACAGTCGTTCGTCTGCTGAAATATTTGCACAGGACTGTGTGTGATGGACAAGATATATGTATGTTTTATGTAATGTGATAACTTAGTAGATATGTTCTATAGTGAACGGTAAAGTTGCTATTTGCAAGGGTTGTATGGATAGCCTCACAGGCTAGCATATTAGGCGAATGTGATCTGGTTGCGTGGTGGGGAACAAATGTATTTTCGTCGACACATGCCTCCTTTAGTGGTAATATAGGAACTAATCTCTCCCTCTCCTACTCTTCACCTTCATTACCGTTGCATATTTGTCGGTCGTACTCACGTCTACCGTTCGAGAGATCTAACCTCTCGAGAGATTTGCTAAAGATGTGAGTGCTGTCTCTCTTGTTTTTTAATATTCTATACGATGACCTGGGTATATTCATTGGTTGACTGGTTTGGTGGTGTGTCTTTCTTGTATGTCCTTTCAGTATGAAAGTAGCGATAGCTTATATGCGTGATTGGGACACTGTAGTAATTTGGGTTGTTGGTAGGAGGGAGTTTATTTTGATTGAATAGCTTTGTCTCTGAGTGTGACATCTATATGGCTGTTAAACAGAAGGGAAGGAGGTATGATGACAGGTGTGATGGTTAGTATAGAAGGACGAAATGTATTGCTTAAATATTATGTTGGTCAGTCTGATAATAATGTGAATTGTATGTAAGCTTATCATTGGTAAAACTGTTTTAAGAATATTTATAATGTATGACCTCTCCACATGTTTGTGATAGGTAGCTTGTTTTGGCAATATGTTTAGTTAGTATGTCTAACTATTATGTTTTTGGTTGGTATGGTCTCTTGTAATGGCTGAAATGGATGGAGTAACATAATGGTATTGTCTGCCAGTGTGGGCTGGGTTGTATGGTTTTTTTTTATAGCTAGTACATCTTGGTGGTATAACTTATCGGTATGACTTGGTTGTACAGTTAGTTTCTTATGTGGTTGGTATGGTTATTATGTTGATTGTTATGACCTTATCCATGCTAGGTGGTTTTGGTAGCATGACAAAAGTGCAGCTTCAATTGTGTGGGGAGAATGGTTTAATTGTGTGATTAGTTTGTAAGGGTGGAATGGTTTGATGGGAAGTTTAGTTAGTATAAGAGGGGCAGGATTATTAGATGATATGGCTGGTTAGTATGATTGAATGGTATGCTATTTGACTGGTGTCTGGTGGTATGACAAACATATTGAATTGTGATTATTTTGGAAAGGCCAGTGTGGACTGAGGTCTGCTTGAATTCTAGTAAGTGGTGTGTATATTTCGTCTGAATATTGTTGGTAGAGCAGATGGTATGGATGTTAGGTTACGGGTTGGTTTCAACTGCATATTTGCTTGATACACTTGGGATTTACTCAGAGTGCTCCCATATCGGGAAAATGAAATGCGAATACGAATGCTTGCCTTTGACCTCAACTAAAAATAGCCACGACCTACACCATCTCTACCTGATTGTAGTCAGTACCGATTCTGTGACAGAGTTTTCACCTACGGCCAAAATACTCGGCAACACGAGAGAATGGCCTGTACGAAGAGTCCTTTTGGCGCGATGAAGAATTACGTCAGTAACCGCATACAGTTTGTGCAAGGTAATACATTGAAAGAACATATCGAGATCTGCGAGGATTTGTCTATTGGGAGCCAGTAAGCAGTGTCGCCATTGCCTCTGGCTGCATCAATGGGTACTGTTTCTGCAGACTATTATGATGAGGCAGTTAATGTTATAGACGGAATGAGCGACTTACAGCGATCAGTAGAGTGAGTTTTGCACAATATACACTTGTAATACATTCACGTGAAGTCGGCGAACTTCAAAATAAATGGTCGTAAGCTCTAAATACTGATGAGCATACAACTGCTACAAAGAAAAGCAAATTTAATATCTGTTTGCGATGTAGTGTTACAAAGTATCAGGATGCAAATCGAGAAAACCTTGTTTGTAGGATTAATGTTGGATGAAACAACAGACGTGAGTAAAAATTCTCAGTTAACCACTCTTTTGCGATACATTAATTCAGAAGGGGCAGTTGAAGAACGTTTTCTTGGCTTTAGTGATGTTAGCTGTGATCTGTCTGCTAGGGCCTTATCAGAGCACGTGTTTCGTGTTTTAGGTGATTTCAAATGCTTTGATAAATTAGTAGCACAAACATATGATGGTGCTGCAGTCATGGCAGGTAAAGTAAATGGACCTCAATCACTTGTAAGAGTGAAATGCAGTGAGGCCATTTTTGTACATTGTTATGCGCATAGACTAAATTTGGTTTTATCAGATTCAGTCAGCCACATCAACCAGTGCCGAAGGTTTTTCATGACACTTGCCGGATTTGGAACTTGCTTCTCTAAGTCAACAAAGCCAACATATGCTTTAGATCAAGAAGTTAAGAAGCGATTTCCTAGTTCCTCTCCAACTCGTTGGAATTTCAACAGTAGGCTTATTGAAACGGTCAGTGAATACAAAGCTGAAATAGAAAACACGTTGGAACTAATGATTGAAAATGCTGACAAATGGGATAGTGAAACTCTCCTAAGTGCTCGCGGGATATTATTTAGCTTACGAGATTTTGATTTCATTTTCCTATTGCATGTTTTTTTCACTATTTTCCCGACGACAAATATACTTTTTAAAGTTTTGCAAAAGAAAACGTTTGACATTAATTTTTGCTTCCTGAAAATAAACGAGTTCAAGGATTATCTCCAAAAAAAAAAAAGAGATAATTTTGATTCAATCTGGCAAAAAGTTAGTGATCATAAAAGCGTAGCAGAGGCGCACCAAAACGAAAGATTGCGAATCAGTCATATTGATGGGAAAGATAGAAATGCATCGTACAGAAGGCTGTACTTTGAAATTATTCATGTAATAATATCAAATTTAAAGTCCGGATTTTGTGTAATCGAAAAACTCAGATTTTTAGAACTGTTGGACCCTACAAGATTCGATACATTTAAGAATGTTTTTCCTGAAGAACGCCTTAGTTGTCTGAAATAAATTTATGGCTGCCATTTAGATTATCCCAGGTTGCGAAGTGAATTAACGGTTGTTTACGAAACTAATAAGTTTGCTGTTAAGAGCTTTGCAGAACTCCATCATTTTCTGAAGTCAGCTGATCTCGACGAGGTTTTTCCTCAAGTTTATACACTATCTAGTCCTATTTTCACCACTCTAATTACGAGTGCATCAGCAGAACGATCCTTCTCCACCTTGAAATGCATTAAAACTTATTTACGAAACTCACAAGGTGAAGGACGACTGTCTTCTCTGTCCATACTAAGTGTCGAAAAACAACTTCTTAATAAACTGCAAGCACAAGATAGATTTCATGATGACGCAATTGAAGTATTTGCTAAAAAAAACAGACGAATAGATCGGAAGTATAAATAAATAAATAAGTAATCTGCAATAACAACATGTTCTTCAACGGACTCGTTCAGTAAGTAATCTTATATTTATTTTTTTTTGTTTATTTTTATGTGTTAATTTGTTTGTTTTGATATAGGCCTAAGTGTATATAGTTGACTGGGAAACAGGATGTTAGGAAACATGTGTTATATAAGCCTATGTGGTTTTAGTTTTATATCAACGCACATTTGTAAACTTATGACATCGTCAGCATGTGTGCCTTACATGGGTTAGGCAGTGTCGCAAATAAGATGTGAATGTTTTTAATGATAGCCTGTTATTTGGTTTCGTGCTGTTCGTTAACTTTTCCAAGACAAAAGTGTTTAAGTGTTTATTGGGACTTTATTAAGTGTTGTTTTATTATTAATTTAAATGACAATACATCAACTACTTAACTATAGATCTAAAAATTTGTATTAAACTATCATAACATTATGTTGTTTCCATAAAATCATTTAAATTCTCCATTTGTTAATTTATAACATTTACATATCTTCAGTAATATTTACTTTCAAATAATCATAAGTTAGATTCCTTTGCCTAATTAGAACAACATTACAAATTGTTCCTGCTTCAACAGCTTTGTTAAAATCTACACTAATTTTTATGCTTGTTTTTTCTTTAACAACATTTGTTTTTATATTCAAACAATCAATAACAAATAATGGTCTTCGCCCCAAAAGTGAATAATAATTGGTATTGCCTTGAGTGTTTACAGTTGGTTTATAATAAAGTTTATTATTTCTATATACAGTATCTAGTTTTGATATTGAATTTCTAAATTCATTATAAACAAGAAATATTTTATCACAAAGGCCATTTTCAACATCTAGATTCCAATTTTCTGTAGGAAAGATCTCATATCTTCCATTCTTAACATAAATATATCTTACATTACAGTGATCAAATATAGAAGCATGTACATACTTTTGAACAAGATTTTTCTGTTGATAAGAAAGCCTGCAATTACAAAATCAGGAATATCAAATTGTTAATTATTAAACTGTTCTCTTATAAAAAAATTAAAATAGTTGTTCCAGCAGGAGCATCTTTTTCTGAAAATGGCAAATAATTAAAACTAATAGGTATTTTTGGATGTTTGTATATTTTTATTTAATTGCAATGGCTGTGTTAGATTCATATTCAACAATTGGCCACATAATTTATAATTTTATAATAACAATTTTACCTGGATTAGCATAACTTTTCTAAACTGCACCATCTGTGTTCTTATATAAACAATTGTCATCAGATGAATTACAAGAAAAAAAGAGTAATTTTATAATCTCCTTTCGAGTAAATTTCATTGTTACCTCGAATAAAACCAGTGGATATGTTATTTAATTTGTGTTATCACTGTGAACAGATTTTACATGTTATTTATTAACAACATCAGTAAATTTCGAAATAATTTAATTACTTGGATATCTTAACAAATTATTCATCATCGTTGAAGTTAAACCTGGGTTATTAACAGCCTCAATAATATGTCCATGTTTTGAGATTTCTACTCCAGAAAACTGGAAAGGAATAAAGTTACCACAAACATCAATATTGTCTAATTTTTTGCATTTCTACCTCATCTCCTTAATCTCTCTTTAGTAGCCTAGATTGCTCAAAAACATAAGCATCATTTGGGAAAGGAAATCCATGACCTATAGGAATATCAAACTGAATTCTATTATTGTAAACATTTAAATTCCCCCTAGTTTGATCAGTTTGAGGGAAAGTTTGCCTTACAAAACTATCGATATTTTTATAATCCATTTATAAGTACACACACACACCACACACACACACACACACACATATATATATATATATATATATATATATATATATATATATATATATATATATATATATATATATATATATATATATATATATATATATATATATATATATATATATATATATATATATATGAGAAAGATTCATGAAAAGAAATTTCTCGAGTTAAATAATTACTCATTGAAAAATTCAGAAATTCTAAAAAGAATCATGAAGCAGATTTTGAAGATATAAGAGGAAAGATCTAACTTTAATTCATGAATTACGAAATATTGATAAAAACATAGAACAAGTAACCGAAGAAAATAAAATTTTAATAACAACACTAGTTCCAGTTGCAGCAAAAAAATTTATATTATCCACCTACTCCTGAAGAAATATCATTTGAAAGAGAATTATTTGCTAAAGGCGGGTCTCCTAATTTGTGTATAGTACCACTGAAAGACTCAACTATTAGTCTTGAAAAATATATTCCTGGAGATATTAATACCATTAAGGAAAATACAGTTTACGAGGAGGACATAATTTTATATCAGTGATACAAAAGTAAATATAGATGGTGATATTCTATTTATCAAAGATAACGAATATGAATATAAACGAAGGACTTTATAAATTGTTAACGAAAAACTGCACAGAAAACTTGAAGGTAATTACAATGTTAATGATCTTAGAAACTACACAGAAATTGTTTTATTAACCAATGCTGCATTTCAAAAATATATTCCTGATAAGAAAATAAATAATCCAGGTTCAAGTGTTGGTTGGAAGTATAATAATATAATTAGACCAATTTATGACAAATATATAAAAGATTCAAACTCAAAATGAATTCCAAACACACCAGATAGAATGATTTCTCCAAGACCACCTAGATCAGGAGGATGTAAAAAAATACAACCATTTTCCAAACGAATATATTTGGATGGAAGGTATTAGAAAATTGGTTGATCGATCATTAGTTATTCATGGAGAGGAAAATGCTGGAGATAACAATTATTACAATGAAAAAGTAAGCATAATCAATATCTTGAACAATAACTTTTCTGATTTTGTTATTTACAATCCAAAGGAATTTCATATCTTATAAGAGGTTTATAAATAATTCCACATTCATTTTGGAATTCTGAACATCATGAAAAAGGTATAATAAATTGGTCATTAAATAATTTACAGTTTCCTGAAATGCATTTCCCATGGTATAATTATGGTGGACCATTTACAAAATTGAATGAAAGATTGGAAAGAGGCGACATAGGAATAATTAAATCAGATGAAGGATGTAAATATCATGATATTTCTTATAGAGATCTTAAAGATTTAGAATCTAGACATGCAGCTGACAAAATTTTACAAAAAGAATCCAAGGAGATTATGTTAGATAAAGATACTCCAATCAGTTAAAATATTGCTTTTGTGGCTATTGCCTCAACTATGTTTGCAAAAAGAAAATTAGGATGGGGTAATAAAATTCAATAATTACTTATATTTTTTTAAATTTATAAATTAAGTTAACTAATATAACATTCGTTATTCCCATTGATCAATTAAGAAATTTGGGTATAGATATTTTTTTTAACAAAGGAACAACTTGAGAGAAAAAATAAAAATTTAAATTAAGGTAAAGGTTTAAAATTTACTTTGTCAATACGAACAAAAAAAATTACCAAAAAAGGAATCTAGAAGTGCTTTACATCATGTAGGTTTTTTTACCATTTTTAAATCCAGAGTAAGCTTCACTCGGTGCTTTAGCTGGTGTAGCTATCTCAATTTACTATTCTATTGAAAAAACTAGAAAAAATAAAAAAGAAGTAGAGGAACAACAGAGACATATCTTCGCAATAGAAAATAAATCAGGAAGTGGTTTAGTTGCCAAAAGAGGTAGACCAAAAAAAAAAATTGTATATATAACTGTTATCTAATTTCGATATTCAAAAATATGTAAAAATATTCGATGTAAAAAATTTCAGAAATGTTTATATGATTGACGAACTACCAAAAACAATGCACAAAAATGAATATGCTGTGGTTAATTTTGGCATTTCATCAAATCCTAGTACTCATTGGGTTTGTTATTTTAAAGAAAATAATAATGTATACTATTTAGATTAATTTGGAGGTAACATTCCTTCTAATTTAACTAATTACTTCAAAAAGAGAAATGTTTATTACAATGATAATCGAATTCAGATTTTAATTAAGTTATCTGTGGACATTTCTATTTAATTGTGTTACATATTTTTTCGAAAGGTTTTAAGTTTCATGATATAATTTCTTTATTTTTAAGTGACAGATATATTTCGGAAGCCATTTATCAAATCTTTAAATAAAAACTGTGACACTAATGCCAATGAATTAAAATCATATGTAGATTCAAAATACAATATTATTGTTTCTGCTTTACAAGATCACATTAGTAAAGTTTTTGTTCATACAAAAGATTATGTTTCTCTTCATAAACAAAGAATTAATAATATGGCTGATCCTATAGACAGAAAATATACGGCCAATAAAAGATTTTTTGATAAAGAAATAATGTATAAATTGCCAAATTTAAACCATCAATTTTGAATTATTGTGAAACACTTGTTAACACAAAAGTTGGAAAATTTAAGGAAGAAAGGGCTCATATATTTTATTTACCTGCAAAGTGGGATTTAAAAAATAATATTTTTCACCTAGATAGTAATTAAATTTACTTTAGCTTTTTGATGGATTGTACTTTTTATAAAATAATTTTTCTAACATCAATTTTTCTGATGATACTGTAACTGCTACTTATTATTTTAAAAAATGAATTATATTAATATTTTCGGTGTTAAAATAGAAGATATTTTATCTTTCAAAATCAGAAAAATTAAATGGTTAGTTATGATGATGGATTGATGACCACAATAGGAAAATTAGTAAAATATAAAGATTAATAATTTTTTCACTATTAAATGGAGAATACTTGGTGCTTGAAGTGTAAGAAAGTTACTAAAAATAATAATATACAAAATGTAAATACTAGAAAAGGACGACTAATTCAGACAAATGAATGTTCAATATGTGAATCTAATAAATCAACGTTTAAAAAAGTTTGTCCGGTGTAAGAGAAGGAATAAATAATTTATAAATTATATAAACAAGCGAGAAGAATTTTTCCAAGAAGAAAAGTAATTTTGTTTGGAATTGATGATTTATGGCAAATCAATCTTGTTGAAATTGATACTGTAAATTTTGAAGGGAAAGTCACATACAAACAATGGCTACAAGTATATTAGAACAATTATCAATGTTTTTTTTTCAATATATGCATTTGCTGTACCAATTAAAGATAAAACTACTAAAAATGTAGCAAATTCCTTAAAATGTACACTAATTAAAAGAAAAGCACATAATTTATGAAGTAACAAACAGTCCAAATTTTATAATTAAAAATTAAAAGGACTTAAGCAAAAATATAACATCAATCATTATTCTACATTCAGTGAAATTAAAGCCAGTGTTGTAGAGAGATACAATTGTACAATAGAAAAAAAAATGTGGCAGAAATTTGCTTTAAATGGCAATTACAAATGGGTAAATATATTAGATTTGGTGAAAGAATATAAAATACAAAACATCGAACTATTGGTATGAAACCACTTTAAGTCGATAAATAAAGTTTGAAAAAATTAAGACAACAAGATTTTGTGAATACATTTACTAAACCAAAATATAATGTTGGTGTTATTGTCTGCACTAGCAAAAGATAACGAATCTTTCAAAAGGGTTATACAGCTACTTGTACGACAGAATTATTTACCATTTTTTAAGTTTTAAATTATGATGTGCCTACATACAAACTGAAAGATACAAAAGGAGAAGAAATAAAAGGCAGTTTTTATGAATATAAAGTTATGAAAACTAACTACCAAAATTAATGTTTGGTTGAAAAAGTCTTAAAAACTAAAGGTTATAACATTTATGTAAAATTGCTAGGTTTTGATAACTCACATAACACTTTGATTAATAAAACAGATGTTCTGTGATTTCAAATATTTTTACTTAAGTATTTCACTGCTGGCTACACCCTTGATTATATGTAATTATGTTTTTTTCTGTTATGAATAACTGGGTTTTCACTATCATTAGAATTTAATAATTGTTTTATTTCATTGCAAGATTTTGCATTACTTGTGTTGCCTTATTCTAATCTGCTTAATAAATCTTTACACAATATTTTTAATTTGTTTTCAGCAATGAAGTCCTCTAATACTTTAAATCATTTTGGTGCAGATTATATAATGATTCATCATCATAATTATTTTAATATACTGGTTCTGGAGTAACTGGTTCTAAAGAATATATTTCTGCTAGATGACTTTAGATAAATTATTGATATAATCAAAATGTTAATTTATGTTATAATTTTCATTTCTACAATTTCAAGTAAATAAGTGCAATGTAAAACCATTATGTTCTTGTTCTTTTTATCACGAAAATCACCCAATAGCTCATGAATTAACTTTTCTGTTTTGTTTACAACATATACTTTCTTATGAAATCAATTATAAAAATTATATTGTTCATTATGAGAAGAATTAAAATTTGCATTCCTTGCCATTGAATTAGCTGTTTTTATCAACTTTAAAATTGTTAATTGAAGCATATCGATCAGATGCTGCAAAGTATAATTAACCACTTTTTTTTGCTTGACTTTGAATATAAAATTTTTCATATTAATTATAAAATGTTCTAGTTTTTTATTTCCTTCTTGTAGTTACAATTTATCTTTTTGTTCTGTATGTAATTGTTCTTAAAAATCTAAAGCAAGTTCTTTTTCTTGTTAAGCTTGAATAGATTTAGTTTTTTTCTATCGTTGCTGTATACTTTAGGTAATCAATTAATTTTTCTCTCTAAATAATATTATTTTACTTGCTAAAATTGTTTTGTATTAAATGTCACTACAGATTCTCTAAAATAATATACTTTTAATAAATTCCTTTTCTTTTGAACAAGGTTATTGGGCCTTAAATTTCTAATTTAATTTTGAATATACTCATATTCTAAAGCAAGAAAAGTGTTATATTTTATTTCTGCATGTGTAACTTCATTATTTTTAAGACATTTAAGAAAATACTTTTTATTTTGTGTAAAATTTGCAGGTGGGAAATTTTCCCTTCCTTAGAATATTTTTAAAAAAAGCTAAAACGTTATTAGTGATCAATATATTAAAAAAAAAAAGGAAATCAAATATCTTTAAACCAATTTACTAAGCTTATATTATAATTATTCTTAATAAATTCAAAAATATTTATATATGAGTTGGTAACCAATTTAGTATTATCTGTCTTGCCATCTTTTAGCTTGAAGTTTTCTCTTATTGTTTGCCTAGATATACAGCAAACGTGTAAACAATAAGTGTGTAGTAAATAAGTATTTTTTATTTATACATAAAAAACCTTCACCAGGCTGTAAGAAGACTAATAATTTCAAATATAACATTGTTTAATGTTCATAAAATGTATTCAAAATTCGTTCATCATTCATTTAACATAAATTAAATGCATTCAACATTCATTCATCATTCGTTCACTGTTCATTCATTGTTGTTCATCATTTATTCGACATACATAAAATTCATTCAACTTTTGTTCATTGTTCATACATTCAATGCACATTTCACCTAAGGTGAGCTTTATTTTTAAAAATTACAAAAGGTTTACAGGCTGTTATGCCATGCCAGGGATTTTCCAGGTTTAGGGGCTTTTACACCTTGCTAGTGACCTGTTATATATTTTTCTGGCCTTGATATTAACACCAGAAAAACTGAAATTGGAGAAACTTCCCACTTCATAATCAGTTGGACTTTTTTAGTGGGAAGTTTTCTTTTTTTTTTCTATTACCCCTCTTCCCATATGATGTTGGTGCTTTATTTCATATGGGAACACTCCAGCTATACATCTGTTATATTACAAATATATTATAGAGAGTATTTTTAGCTGGAGCTTGAGCTGGTACCAATTAATGACATCTACTGCTTGTAATTTAAAAATTTGTGACCAAGGTTTTTGGCTGAAATTTAGAATATTTGGTGATAATCTAATAGTGTAAATATGGGCACCTCATTATCTGCTCAGACTAGGTTAACAAAACCCACATCCTTCGCATATGATATCAAACACCTTGTCAACAAGCCATGTTAACAACACAAACAAGGCAGTGATTATAAAACTTCATGTGGCAAGCTGCAGCAAGTTGACAGCTATAAGTTGTAAGTCATTCTAGCCAAGTGTTTCACAACTGCTGTGCCGAGCTCGCCCAAGGTCGATGAGTGGAGTTGTTCTTGCCAACTGTTCGATGTGTTGCAGCTAGAGTGCAGCTCGCTACATCAATGTCGAAGAGAGATTAGCCATGTGTTTTATATTCTCTCCGGAAGTAGTCGGCTTTTCCTGTTGCCTGTAGAGGCCAGCACATTATGAAAACTTTTATTGGTCTCAGCTAGGTTGCAGCACAGTAGGAAAGCTATATTCTGTCACAACTAGATGGCAGCATGTTTCTTTAAGCAGATAAAAGAATTTTTGCTCAAAGTGCAACTTTTCAGTTATACTTCTTATTGACAATAGTAATTTTATAAAAGTATTTTATTTTATCACAATACTTTCCTTCTGCCATTTTATACTCATATCTAAAGTGATAAATCCATAGTCTTTGCCCCAACATTTAGAACAATAATCTTTAAATTTCTCATCTGTCATATCTCCACCAATGAAATTGTTATATGTGTTTTAAATTTGTTTCATTTGGTCTAAATACACAAAAATTTTGCATTATCTCTTACTATTTGCTTTGGTAATTTCTAATAAGTCTGTGCCAAACAAAATACATCAAAAATTTTATGCCTCCCCATAGTAAAGTACTCGTGGATGAAATCTTGATTTTCTTTGATGACATCAAAAATGACTAGAGAATTATTTTCACATTGTCTAATGGAATCATTTCATCATTGCTATTTAAAAATAAGATATCTTTTCACTAAATGTTTTGATATAACATCAAAGTAATTTTGTAACTGAAATCATTTTGGGTTGATTTAAACTTTTGAGCACACATACAATTTATTAAAATTTAGTATATCTTGTCTTATAAATAAAATTAATCAAGTTGGTTCTGTCACATTTACTGGGCCCGATAATAATGGCTGTCATATTGTCAGGAAAAGTTCGCCATTCTTTTGATTTTTAGCATTTTTATTCGGAAATTAAAACACCAACACCCCAATCCCATTTTTTTTTCAATAATAACAATATTTTTTTACTAAATGGATAATTAAGTGTTTAAGTTGACATATAATACTTCTATACTAAACAAGAAGCTTCACTGTGATATAATACCTAAAGATAAATATATTGCATTGATTAGATTTTGTACAAAATTTGTGGCACTCAATATATTCGATAATACTATAACAACCATTGAAAAATCGAGTGATATGGTTGATAAAATGAAGTTATAACTATTACTAAAGGGCAGTATGATGTTGAATCATTAAAGAATATATAAACTCATTTGAACCATTTTCAACAAACAACATCGAATTAACAGCAGATAATGTGAAAAATAGAATATCTATCAATTCTAAGTTTGATATTAAATTTGATGATCTATTATCTGATATTCTTCGTTTTGAAATAAATATGCTTATTGAAAAAGACAAAATTGTTGTAGGTACTAA
Organism: Dryococelus australis; assembly: GCA_029891345.1. Lineage (NCBI taxonomy): Eukaryota > Metazoa > Arthropoda > Insecta > Phasmatodea > Phasmatidae > Dryococelus > Dryococelus australis. Next base: position 138,250,433 of record CM057001.1, read on the forward strand.
ATCACATCATTTTAACCCATTTAAAACAATAAATGTCCACTGTAGTTTAGCATATGGAATGTTCATAAAATATTATGTATCTAATCATTTATAAACTAATACAATTGTTAGTTTTCACCAAAAACTATCTTTGGTTTTGGGGATTATTTTTAATATGAGCCCATATATCCAATTTTTATAAAATAAATAATGAATGTTTTAATCATATCACTTTAGAAATTAGAGATGAAAATGTTTAACTAATTGATTTTGGTGGTGATGATATTGGCATTGTTTTGGAAATTAAAGATTTTTAAAATACAATTTGTGTAATTTCAGTGGTTGGCAAGCCGACACTGAATTATTCAACTCTCATTACTAAAACTATAAATATTGACATCCATATGGGAATGTATCTATTATATTTTGTTGTATAATCCTTTTGTCCTCACAACGACCTAATGCTATTTTATTAACTTCGGCTGTATGTATTTCATGTTTCTCACTCCTTATTGAATACATTGTTCTATATTGTATTTTTTCTTTAAACAAACAATTCGTATAGTTCTCAAATGTTATTCTCTCATTAGCTACACATTTCTTCACACCTTTCGATCTTTTAGTTTCTTTATCATCACCTCTATATGCATGCATTTTAGATCTTAAACCAACAATTTCATTCTTTATTTTCCCATTGAATACGTTTTTTATCTTACCTAAAACTTTCTTATTTATTTGAGGTATGTTTATATATTATATTTTGGGTGATCAATTGTATCAAATTTTTCTATCATCAACTTAATATCTTTGTAAGAATCTTCTGGTTTTATGTTATAAATGTAGAATTGGTGTCTTTATAACATAATTAAATGTTATCTCCATATTTTTGTTTCATCATTTTATAATGAAAATCATTCATTACTCCTTTCAGTATGTCCAAAATTGACATACCCACATAAAGCAGATTATTAAATTTAGCATTTATTTTATTCATATGTAAGACTGTACGATTGTCATTCAAAATTGTACTTCTTTCGGAATTTGATTTTGTTACCAATTTTTCACATTTTTGTATATTATATTAATTTTATATCTGCTCTGTTTCATATTTTCCATTGTTTTACCAAAAACAGAATTATTCATTTGCTTATAAAATCTTTTCCAAAATCATTTTTTGCATTAGTTATCATCAATGTATTTAAATCTATGTACTTTATTAACCAATTATACTGATTAACTTTAATATGCTATGTATTCTTGTAAGCTTTAACCCATTATTTAGAAATTGTTTCAAATTTTAATAGTGTATTACATACTTTTGTTTATTAAGTATATTTGTCAATAATTTAGACTGATTTGTTTCTGGAACTACCTTATTTTCTGGACAAAATGGAAGATCTTTATGTAATATATGTATATCTTTTGGATACTTAAAATCTACTTCTAAAATATAACCATGATCAGAATCATCCATAAGATTTTATATATAATTTTTCCAAAAATCTAATTTAAATTCTGGATAATCAACCCATATGAAACCACCATATGGTAAATATTGAGACATTGCCCAACCAAATAAATTGTTCGCATCGAGATAAACTAAATAGTATAGGTTTTTGATGATATTTAAATTCGTCCAAATATTTATTATTCACTTTTATATATCTCTTACGGCATTGTGAAATTCTGCCTCTAATTCCTTTTTCTACCATTAAAATCATATCATAATTATGTAATAAATATAATGGTTGTTTCGATATTTTTAACATTGCATCTCATGATAATCATGGTGCTATAAAATAGAATGCTGGATCTAAATCATATGCATTTCTACATGCATCTCTAAAGTTTTTAAATATGTCTACTAATAATAACACATTACTTTTTAAGTATAAATCATTATATTCGCCAAGGTTCTTCATATTAAATTGATCACATACACATTTTACATGATCATAATCATCGTTAGTTATATCAGATTCATTCAATTTATTGTAAAATTCACTCTTTGGTGGAAGTTCTGTTTCTTCAATTTTTTTCCAACTGTCTATATAATCGTATGGAGAAACCCCTTTTCCAAATTCTAAATCTACTTGATCTTTTGGAAAATGCATTTGTGTATGTTTCATTTGGTCTTTACATATAATTAACAATAATTTATCTTAGCTGCTTGCCATAAATTTAAATGTGCCTCTAAACCCCATGTCTCTATTTTCTGTTTCTTTCCCAAAAGTCATACAATTTTCTTCGTTATTTTCAATAAAACTATCTGATTATTATCATATCCTAGTTTTATAATTAATAAATGTGCATCATATCCAGCTAAGTTCTGAAAATAAATTGGAACAAAAATTGTATAAATTTTAATTGTAGATTACAATTATTACATACTGGGTTAATGAATCTTCTAGTTATATGATCACGACAATGTACTTAATTATTTTCCTTCGTATATTAACATTCACATACAGTACATTTTGTAGATCTATTATATAGCACTTTTTCTTCTTTTATTAGTGGCTGCATTGGTTATTTTGTGAATATATTTACCCAATCTCTGCTACTTCTCTTTTCATTGATTATATAAACATCTTATGTGCATTTGGGCCTCGATATACAACTGGTGGTTTATAATCACCATAACTAGATAAAAATAATAGTAAAAACCAGAAGTTTCGTGTAACTGATATTTCATTGCATCACTTAACTTCAAATCGGTGGTATTTATATGATCATTAGTAAGTTTATATGTTTCTTGTGTCTGTTAACACTGGTTTTTTTGGAAAAATTTAAATTTATTTATTTATCTTGGATTTGGTTTAGTAGTTGATATTTTCTTTACAATTGATTCGAAATCGGCATATATTGCAAAAGGAATCTTCATTGCATGTTTGTAGTTTTTGAAAAATATTTGCTCTCCTTCCAAAAGTAAACTGACTTTTACAGGTTCATTTCTAAAGCAGTTTTCTGCATGTTTATTTGATTTTTCTTGAGACATGAAAAATTGAAGACACATATCACATATATAAGTTTTACCATTATGTTTAATTTTTTGTGGAGAAAGCAACTTAGATACATCTTTTATCCAATAGTAATGTGAGTTTGTATCATTCTTGAAATAAAGTAAATTTATGTTTATCCTTTTTGTGTTTTGAAAGTTTTAATGGACTTCTTACCTTCAATAGAGTATACATTTATAGACATATCAAATTGATTTTCTATGTTTGGTATATCATCAATTTTAATTGGATATTCATATTTATCTATTACTTCATCAATATTAAGCCCAAGATTTTTAGATTTACTTACTCTATCCGATGCATGATATAGAATTCTCTTAAAATCTATCATTTCATTTGATTTGACTTAAATTTACATGATTTTGGATTAAATTTAATTAATTTAGATTGCTCGCTTAATAAATTAGCATTTCTAGAAAATATGGAATAATTGCTTGAAATCGAGAAATTTATTTAAGTTTGGCTTTTGAGTTTTTAAACTTTTTTCTTTTACTTTCGATAAAAATAGCAGGAAATAGTTATGTTGGTTTTCTCCTGTAATTTTAAGGGGAATTGCCGATTTAAGTGAGGTGAGCCTGCTCTATCAGTCCCCATCTACTAAGCAGTGAAACACGAGTACTGTAATGAGTCAAGCTATTATTATTTTACACTGTCCCATTTGTATACAACAGTCTGGTATGTGTAAGTTCTGTAATGATAAGAACAATTCCCCATTTGCATGTCTGAAGTGGTAAAACACAAGTATTGTAATGAGTGAAGGTATCATTATTATCATTTTACACTACCAAATCATTATGCAACAGTCTGGCGGTGGTGTTCTGTTGTGATAAGAACATTTCCCCATTATCAGAGGCTGTGTGGTGTATGGTTGCTAAATAGAAATTGCCTGTTGGTACACACATTGAAAGTTTGAGCATAGGCGGGGTCGAAAGAGTATGACTGCTTGTAATTGCAAATGCTTATTACAAGATGTAAATACATGCATCGAAGGTTAGTGCGCAGTCAGGTTCATGAATACTGAGTATGACTGTCTGTAATTGCAAAGGCTCTGTCGGTACATGAGTGCAGATAGGGTCGACACAGTATGACTGTCTGTAATTGTAAAGGCTCGATACATGGGTGCAGGTCACTGCCAAAGTATGATTATAATTTCGAACACGGCATAATTGTTTGCAATGTCTCGACTACTGACTGTGAAGTTGCCCTCTTAACTTCTTTACGCATGTACATGATCAGCTTAGTCTTCATTCGAACACTTTGTGCTGTGTGCATGCAAGGTACACACTTCGCCCACACTGTATGGGAAGGTCTTGTAGACTACGGCTCTTCGTAATGTTTTGGCAGTGGAGCCTTACTTCCCTCGATGAACTGCTGTGTGCTGACGAACAAGTAATGTCAGCGTGCATTGTTTTTCTCTATGGTAATTGAACCCGCGATACAATATTTTCAAGGATGGTACACTCTCTCCACAGCCATCAGGGTACACGCATTAGTTACTTTTCCAATAGCATATTTAAAAAGTATGCATTACCACTCTATGGTATTTGAACCTGAGATTATTTTTTCAATAGCATATGTAATAAATAAGTATGTTTTATCAAGGGGCGGTCATGCAGTACTTGTAGGTGTCGAGTTGCTTTCTCGGTATTGTATAGCATGCGCAGAAAAGCAAAGCGGTCATTGCTTCCAGTGAGTTCACGACGATAAGATGTGCTCGCGACCTGCAGGTCTTCTGAAACAGCTACACCAGTTAAGGTAAAACCTCTGCTCTGTGTCTTCTAAGAGCAGAGTACATACATAGTTGACATGTGTGTTGCGATACCTCCTCCTTCTTAATTGTCATGGGTAATTCGTTTCGTAATAAGTACATGTACTAATTCCTCATATGGTGTTGTCTCTCTCTCTTTCTCTATCTCTCTCTCGACCGACTAATGCTGCATGTCGTTTTCGCATGTGCTTACAGTTCTGGCACTAGGTATTGAATTCCTATTTTAAAGGGACTTTTACTAGACTTGCATCTCTCGGCTCGTACCATCCTTCGATTTGCCTGTACTGTTGGTCAACCGTGGCCTTAGAGTTTCTCACGTTTCTCGTGGGCAGGTCGGACTCTTCCTGCTACTAGTCTTGGCCGGTTTTGTTTAACTCAGTTCATACGATATGCGTTCTACCCAGGACGGTCTTGTCATGTCTAGCATCAATTGATGGCAGTACTAACATATGTGAGATAGAGTATTACTGCCCTTCATTTCATGCACTGAGGTCTCAGTACATGGCGAACCACGAGTGTGTCGAGAGGCCGGTCATGTCCGAACATGCTACTACTAAGGACTTGGACTCAAGTGGTGGGAGTTACAGACTGGCTGTGAGCATTAAAGATTCGGTACAAGAGTGTAGGTTGGAGACAGACTAAGACTCTCTGTAAGTATGTGCATTGAAGATAAGGTGCATGAGTGCAGTCTGGATACAGGGTATGCTGCCCCCTCTTCATTCAAGGTTCGGTATACATGTGAATGTGATGTTTCTTATTGTAAGGAGGTCGTTCTGAAGAGGACAGTCTGATATTGTCTAGCATCAATCACATCCTGTGCGTGTGCAGGTTGCTAAGTAGATATAACTGTTTTTACTTTACATCGACATGTAGCAGTGTTGGCCTTATCATTCCCACATTTCACAAATTGTTCATTTTTTTCCTCAGTGTTCACGCATTGGTTGGTAAAGCGATTTTTTTGCTGTTTGTCTTGGTGTGTAGTGGTGTCATCTCTCTTTCTCTCTCTTGGTTTCATTTCAGTGGGTTCAGTCAAGTCATGCTGTAGTACCCGATGCTTTTTGGCAACTACTTTAATTCCTCTCGTAATGGAAAGTGTGTAACGCGGCTGGTCTGGTGCCCTGGACCATTTCTCTCTCTTGGCTTGTGTTCTCTACCTTCCCTTCGACTTGCCAGTCGACTGTTTGGGCCACCTTACAGATCACGCGACTACTAGTGTCGTGAGTGATGATTTCGGTTTGTAATGAGGTCGATCTGTTATGTTGATCTGGTCTAGCATTGTACAGCACCCTGTGCTTGTGCTGTTTTGCAAGTATGTTTAACAATTTTTTTCTCAACATTATATTATTCTGTTTGCATCTGTGTGTAGCCTCTATTGTTCCCGCCTGTCGAATGCATCATCAGATTAGGCAGAACGATAAAACCTTGTGAGGTTTGGTGGGTGCATAGATCTGTGCGATTCTCCAACATCGTAGGCGAGTCTCGAAGGATCCGAGTGTGTAGGTAAATGCATGTATTTTAACCGTGCAGTGTATGTAGGTGCATAGGCCCATACATGCTATTTTATCTCCTCATGTATCTCATTCAATGGATATTGTCTGGTCAATGAATTGGATTGATAACGCAAGGGAAGCTGGAACGATCCCTCAGACCACTTTCTTCTGCATTCTTTGGCGAGTGCATAGGCCCATGCGATCTTCTCCTAACATCTGATTCCTGTCGAGGACGTCATTGACTTTGGCGATCCGGAAGGAGAAAACCTCGTTAGTTCATGATGACACATTACTTGTTTGATGTGTGTGTAGGCCCATACGAATATTTACTTATCCCAGTCCCACAATGTCTGTCGAGGACATCATTTGCTTAGGCAGGTCCAGACGGGGAAAAGTTTCTTGGGTGATTTGTGTGTAGACTGATCTGATGTCTATGTTATGATCTTACTATTTGTATTACAAACGGGTTGGAAATTACAGCCAACTATGTTTATATGTGCTCTTAGGTCACACTTGGCACCTCTGTCCTTTTCATTGCCTTGGGTGATGTCTACATCATGGTTTTCGTGGTTGTATCTGAAACAGTTCGGAAATTAAAAACTATGCTTATATGTGCTCTTAGGTCATGCTTGGCCCTTCGGTCCTTTTCTTTGTATGTGGTGATACCTACGTTATGGTAGTTGTATCTGAATTTTATGGAAATCGACAATGCTTATAAGTGCACTTATGTCATACTTGGCCCTTCAGTACTTTCATTGTCTGGGGTGATGCCAATGTAATGATTTTGGTAGTTGTATCTCACACATGGTTTGAAAATTATAGCCAAATATGCTTTATGTGTGCGCTTAGGCCATAATTGACCATTCTGCCCTTTTTGTTGTCTGGGGTGATGGCTATGTTACGATTTGGCAGTTGAATGCCAAATGGTTCGGAAGTTACAGCCAACTATGCTCATGTGTGCATTTAGGTCATACTTGACAAGTAGATATATCATGAGAGTACTGGACCACCCCAAATTTTCATCGAAAAATCAAGCAATTTGAGACCAAAATCGAGGTTTTATGCCCCAAATTCATGGTTTGAAATTTAAGAACTGAAGCATTATAAAAAAAATAAAAAAAGCAAATTTACAACTTTTTCGCCATGATTGCATGCAAGCTTTCTGCAACCTTAAAAACATTCATTTTTAAGCTAAAAAATCAAGCGAATTTCATGCTTTTCAAGCAATTTTTAAAATTTTCTAGAAATAATTTTCCATACGCGTAGTCTCAATCAAGCAAATATAAGATAAAATAAAGCAAAATCAAGTGGAAAATCGAGTGAAAATATTAAAATATATAATTGGTAGAATGTATAGATTTTATTCAATAAAAGCAAAACACCAATAAGATTTTTTAAAGTGTAAAAGTTTATAAAAAAATTTTAATTCAACCACTCAACTATGAGTCTAAAATATTGTATTAAAATATCGAAACAATTTATTGGTTTGTAAAATCATTTACATTCTCCATTTAATAAAATTAAAAATTTATAGATCTTCAGTAATCCTTTCTTTCAAGTAATCACAAATTAAATTTCGTTCACTAACAAGAACAATATTGCAAATTGTAGCAGCTTTATTAAAATCAACACTAATTATTACATTTGTTTTTTCTTTAACTATAGTCATTTTCCTATATGAACAATCAATGACATACAATGGTCTTCGCCCCCAAAATGAATAATAATTTATATCTCCATGTGTGTTTACAGTTGGTTTATAATTAAGTATATTATTACTTAATACAATAGCTAGTTTCGTTTACGAATTTCTAAAACCATTACAAGAATGACACATTTTATTGCAAAGGCCACTTTCTACTCTAGATTTCAGTTTTCTTTTGGAAAAATTTCATTTCTTCCATTTTTAACATAATATTACTCACTCTACAGTGATCAAACATAGAAGCATGTATGCTCTGATCAGCTTGATTTTTTCTATTAGTTTTAAAAACCTACAATTACAAAATGGGGCATGTCGAATTGTAAATTATTAAACTGATCTTTTATATCAAAGTTAAAGATAGCTGTTCCAGTAGGAACTTCTTTTTCTAAAAATTGCCAATAATCAAACCTAATAGGCAGTTTAGGTTCTTTGTATATTTTTCTTTAATTGCAATGGCTTTGTCTGCTTCATATCCAACAACAGGCCACATAATTTCTAATTTCGAATAACAACTTTCCCTGGATCAGCATTAACTCTATCAAGTGTAGTGCCATCTGCTTTCTTAGTTTGATAAACAAATAAAAAATTGTTATTAGACGAATTTCGGAAAACAAGTGATTTTATACCCACCTTTCCAATAAACTTCATGATTATCTCGAATAAAACCAAACAAATATCTTAATGGATGCATTATTTAATTTATTTTATCACTATAAACTGATTTTACTTTCTAATTTATTATCAACACCAGTAGACTCTGAGTAATTTTGTTCACCTGGCGACCTTAATAAACCATTCATCATTGTTGAAGTTATTCCCGGATTATCAACAGCCTCAATAATCTGTCCATGTTTTGAAATTTTACACTCTAAAAATTTTAAAGAAAAAATGTTAGAACAAACATCAAAGTTATCTAATTTTTTTGTATTTTGCCTCATCTCCTTCCTTATATCTCTTTACTAATCTATATTGCTCGAAAATGTAAGCATCATTTGGGATAGAAAATCCATCTCCTATAGGAACATCAAACTCAATTCTGTTATTGTAAACATTCAAATTTTCCCTACTATGTTCAGTTGGGGGAAAAGTTTGTCTTTCAAAGCTCTCAATTATTTTATAACTCATTTATAATTATATATATACATATATATTTGCGTGTGTGTGTGAGAGAGAGAGAGAATCAAAGTATATACCTCGAGTTAAATTACTCATCAACAGGTTCAAAAATTATAAAAAGCACCATGAAGTGGAATATGAAAGAAATAAGAAAAAAGAGCTGTCATTGATCACGAAATATTGGCCAAAAAAGTAGAACGAATTAGTGAAGAAAACAAAAATTTAATAAACCCACTTGTTCCTGTTGCAGCCAAAAAAATTACATTATCCGTCAACTACGGAAGAAACATCATTCAAAGGGAATTATTTGCAGAACAAGAATCTCCTAATTTTGAAGAACAAATGGGTATTATTCCATTAAAAGATTTGCCACCTATAGCAGGTGTTTCTACTATAAATCTAGGAAAATATATTTGTAAAAATATTAACGTTATTAATGATAAATTTCATTTATGAGGAGATGGGCAAGGTTTTAAAATTGTTGATACAAAAGTAAAAATAGATGGCAATTTTCAATTCGTCAAAGATAAAAAATATGAATTAACAACACGCCTTACTAATTTGTTAACAAAAAGTAAAAAAGATCTTTCAGATAAATCCACTGGTGAAGATGAATGCACTAATGAGGACTATACAATTTTGCAGAAATTGTTTTATTAACAAACTCAGCCTATCAGAATTATAATCCAACCATGAATGTAGCTTCGAGTATCGGTTGGAAGTATAGTGAAATAATTAAACCAAATTATCACGAATATATAAAAACTCTCCTAAATTGGGTGAAGGTATAAAAAATATAATAGTTCGCTGAAAGAATATATTTTGATGGACAATGTTATAAAATTAATTCATAGATTATTAATTATTCGCGGTGAAGAAAATGCTGGTAATAAAAATTATCACAACGAAAAAGTAAACATTATGAATATTCTAAACAATAAATGTTCTGAATTTGTTGTTAATGACCAGCAAGGTATACAGTTTCTATTACGAGTTTCAAATGTTTTTCCACATTCCTTTTGGAATTCATAACTTCATGGCAAAGGCGTTATAAACTGGGGCATTAAACAATTTAAATTTATCCGAAATGCATTTGCCGGGTTATAATTATTGTGGGCCTTTTACAAAATTAAATGAAAGATTAGAAATAGGAGATGCAGGTGTGAATAAACTATATGAGGCTTGTAAGTATCATTATATTGCTTATAGAGATCATAAAGATTTAGAATCTATTCATGAATCAGATAAAATTTTACAAAAAAAAAAAAAAGAAATTATGTCAAATAAAGATACTCCGATTGAAGAAAAAAATTTCTTCTGCTGATTTTGCCTCAACAATGTTTACAAAAAGAATATTAGTTTGGGGCATCAAAATGTTTAATTAATTCGATATATATTTATAACTTATAAATGAAGATAAAAAGTTTAACTTTTGATATACCCACTGCTCAATTACGAGATTTGGGTATAGATAAATTTTTAACAAAAGAACAATTTGAGTGAAAAAATAAAGAATTAAAAGAAGACAAAGGTTTCTAGTTAACCTTGTCATTGCCAATACTCAAAAATATATTTTTAAAAAATCTGGAAATTGTTTACATTATTGAGGAATTATTCCCCTCATAGTTGCTGCTTTAACTGGCCTTGGTGCTTTAGCAGGAGTAGCTTCTTCAATTAATAATTCTGTTGAACAAACTGGACAAAATTAAAAAAGAATTAGAATTATAAAAAAGACACAATTTAGCAATGGAAAATAAAGCTGGAAGTAGTGTTGTTGCAAAACACAGAGGAAGACCAAAAAAATTTCAAAGTAAACCCACTATCTAATTACGATATTGAAAAATGTGCAAAAAAAAATATATAAATAATTTTATAAATGTTTATATGATTGATGTACTACCAAATAGTATGCACAAAAATGAATGCGCTGTTATTAATTTTGATATCTCATCAAAACCTAGCACTCATTGGGTTTGCTATTTTAAAGAATATAATAATATTTATTATTTTGACTCATTTGGAGGTAATATTCCAACTAATTTAACTAATTATTTCAAAAACAATAACGTTTATTACAATGATGATCGAGTTCAGAATTTTAATTCTTTTATCTGTGGACATTTATGTTTAATTGTTTTACACCTTTTTTAGAGAGAATTTATGTTTAGCGAAATAATTTCTATGTTGTTAAATGACCAATATATTCGGGAAACTATTAATAGGCTCCTTAAATAAAAACTTAGATAATATTGTTAAAGTTTCTTTTAAATATGTAGATTCACATTGCAATTCGAGTGTTTCTTCTTTACAAAGTGAGTTGAGGAGTTGTTTTGATTTTACAAAATCGTATGTTTCTTTTCTGGGCCGCAGAATTGTTAATATAGGCTAACCTGTAGATATAAAAGATGCAGTCAATACAAGATTTTTGATATTCATATAGCAGATTTTGCATTAAAAAAAGGATGTTGATTCAAAATATAAAACTATTGTTTCTGATTATGGTCTAAAAGATGATATAAATTTTCAATTCAACAACACTATGGCTGATGATATAAAAGGAATAAATAATGCAAAACAAAAATTAAAAAAAGATGCAGACTCAAAATATTAAACTATTGTTTCTGACTATGCATAAAAAAATTATGTCGAATCAAAATACAACACTTGTGTTTCTGATTTAAAAACATATGTAGATTCAGTATATAATGCCATTGTTTCTTCTTTACGGGGTCAAATAAGTCAAGTTTTTGTTTATACAACAGATCATGTTTCTATTCAAAATCGTAGAATTAATAATATGGCTGAGCATGTAGGTGGCAAAGATGCTGTCAAAAAAATATTTCGATACAGAAATAGTTGATAAATGACAAGATTTAAACAAATCAGTTTTGAATTACTGGGATACTCATTAACACAAAAGCTGAAAAAACTAAAGAAGCTGTTGATAATGAATTGGATGTCAAATTATAGAATTTAAGCCAATAATTTGACACACTTGTTAACATAAAAGATAAAAAAAAAACAAAGAAACTGTTGATAAAGAAACAGATGTTAAATTGACAGTTCAACAAATCAATTTCGAATTATTGCCGTACACTTGTTGACTCGAAAATCGAAGAAATATTTCATCATGAATTTTATTTATATGCAAAGTGGCTTAAAAATAGGAATATTTTTCACAATGATAATGCTATACCTTCATTTATTTTTTGATGAACTGTACTGTTTATAAAATATATTCTGATAATTTACCTGATGATAATCTAACTGTGATTAATGATTCCAAAAAAATTGATTACGCGAAAACCATTTGATGCTAAAAAGGGTGATAATTTAACTTTTAAAATAAAAAAAAGAATAAAATATCCGAAATTTTTGATGGGTTAACGACTACAATAGGATTATTCATGAAATATGAAATATTCGGCGAATATAAAGATGAAATATATTTTCATTATTATTAAATGGAGAACACCTGGTGTTTGAAGTGCAAGAAAGTCATCAAAAAATAATATAAAAAATGAAAATACAACAAATAGGCGACTAGTCGGGAAAAGTATTGATGATTTGTTGAACATTGATCTTGTAGAAAATGATACTGGAAATTTAAAAGATATGTCACATATAGATAATAATTACAAATATATTATGACAATTATCTATATTTTTTCAAAATTTGCTTTTGCTTTACCAATCAAAGATAAAACAGCAAAATATGTAGAAGATGCTTTGGAAAATATTTTGATGAAAAGAAAACCAAATAATTTACAAAGTGATAATGGCTCCGAGATTTATAATAAAATATTTAAAGAACTTATGGAAAGCATAATATAAATAATTTTTCTTCATTTCCTGACTTAAAATGAAGTGCTGTTGAAGGATTTAATCGAATTTTTAAAAATATAACGTGAAAAAAATTTGCTTCGAATGGCAACTACTAGTTGATAAATATATTGGATGATTTAGTTAAAGAATACAACAATACGAAGCACAACACTATTGGCATGAGACCAATTGAAATTAATAAAAAAATGAAAAAAATCTATTGCAAACAAATTTTGTGAATAATTTGAAACCAAAATATAAATTTAGTGACATTGTTCGTGTGAGCAAAATTATTTTTTTTAACGTTATACAGCTAATTGGTCAATGTAATTGTTTACTGTTTGTAAAGTTTCAAATCATGATATACCAACTTACAAATTGAAAGATACTAAAGGAGAAGAAATAATGGGTAGTTTTTATGAATACAAAATTATGAAAACAAACTATCCTGATGAATATTTACTCGAAAAAGTTTTAAAAACTAAAGGCGACGAAATTTATGTACAGTGGTTAGGTTTTGATAATTTTCACAACTCTTGGATTAATAAAACAGGTATAGTGTAAATTTCAATATTTTTGCTTCAATGCACAACATGATTAACCACATCGGCTATATCAAAATTTATTTCATCAGCATTAAACCTTATAAATTTGCAATTTAATTGGGTCTCTATATACTTTTACCTCTCTATTTCATTATTAATATTTATATCTCTGTGGTTTAATTCATCACACTCAATAGCTAATTTTATATCAGAAAAATATACATCAATTATATAATTGTCTATTTTATTTTACTGTTTATGATTTAAATGTTTAAAACATTTAATAATGTGTGAAATATATTATCTTTCATTTTTTTCTTCGATAACATTTATGTTTAAATTAAGTCACTTAGAAATTTGTTTTACCAATGTTTTATGGGCTATTCAATACTTTGTCAATAGTTGTATTAACCATTTTTTTTTTAAATAAATATAGATTTTGGCTGTGTGTTTGTAGGGGCGGTTCTGAGTTCATTAATTAATTTTTATAATCTTTATCAACATTATAATATAACGCATTTCTTGGTTTTCTGTATTCCAAAAGCCTAATTACATCGGTTTCTCTAAACCAAGGATTATTTTCATCATCAATAATCATAAAAAATTATTTACCATTGTAAATAAGTTTGTTGTTGTTGTTTATGTCTATAATTGCTCGATTTTTATTTACGAAACCATGTGCAAGTGAAATTGGTGTGTTGTAATAAGTGATTTTATTTATATTCTTTTTTTATGAAGAAAACAAACAATTTAAGAATACAATTTTATAAAATATAGACCAAATTCAGGCCCTATGAGAGTTGGGCTGAAATATTAAGCAAAATTAATTGATAAATATAGGAGATTTCTCATTGCCAACCAACCTGTCCACTGTGGCTGGGTACAAAGTTTCTAAAAAAAAAATAAGTTTATTAGTAAATTCGACTAAGAATATTTATATCATTAATCAATTGTTGCTGAGTAAAATTAATTCCGAAAATATCAAAATAGTTATAGAAAATCTCAATGTTTTCATTAATGGTTTCTTTAATTCTCTGATATAAATTTATAGAATTTGGAATATATTAAAATCTCAATAATTCTTCACAATGTGGATGTATATCTTGAATCATATACAATTGTCTTTGAACATATTTTCTTTGAGTTCTAATTACATTGTAATCATATTCATAATTATTATCAAATAATTTTAGAAAAATAAGACTTGGATTTAAATTTTGATTTTGTGTTTGTGGTACAACATGAGGCATCAGTTCTCGTTTTACCTCATTTCTGCGATTTATTTCATCTAATGCTATATAAACTGTTTGGGTTAAATTTTCTATATTTTTACCTTGATTTCTTATATCTTTTAAATTATTGACTTATATTTGTCTCATTTATTTGTATGCTCTAATTGTTTTAATTTTGTGTCTTTTAATTTAATTACTTTATGTAATTTATATTCACCATGCTTTCTAATTGATGGTAAAACTTCTTCATTCAACTAATCTTGAAATTTTTCAGCCATTGCCATTTTAGATGTGGCTAGAAATTGAAAAGACTTGGTTCATTAACAAAACGGTTATATTTTTGGATAGCACCAGGTGTCAGTGTTTCATTGACACCTAATTCGTCATATAATTTTTAATATTTTTCTTTAATTTTATCCGACACTGCTTTCTAGCTCGTTTATACCCAAGTTTTTCAGCAATTTGATTATTGGATTAAACCAAGGATTATTTTTATCATTTAACGCAACAGTTATACAAACAGTTAAAAAATATAATAAACTCTTTAGTTTCATTTCTGTTCTTCCCACTATTCATTTTTCTATTCATATATATTGTAATAAGACCATAATCTTCTTTCCAGCTCCTAGCACAAATATCTTTAAATTTTTAATAATTCATATCTCCAACAAAAAATCATTATAAATATGCTTTAAATTAGTGTCATGAAGTCAAAAATTCACAAAACAAATCGTATTGTCTCTTACAAATTGTTTAGGCATGCTGGAATAGGTATGAGCCAGATCGAAAACATCAATATTTTTGTGTCATCCTCTTGTAAAATATTTACGAATCATATCTTAATTATCTAAAACAACGCCATCAAATACAATTAGAGATTTTTTTGCATTGATCAAAAGGATTCATTTCCTCAGTGTCATTTATAAAATTTGCCATTTGTTCATTACATTTTTTGGATATCACATCTAAATCACCTTGTAATTGAATATATTTTGGTTGTTTCGAAGCTTTAGAGCAAATAGTAATTTAATACAATTTAACCACCCCATATTATAAGTAGAATTGAACATAAAATTATTTATTCCACACTTACTTGGACCTACAATTATAGCTCTTATATTATCAAGTAATAATTATTTTTTAGATTTTTCTTCAGAAATTCAAACACCAACACCCGTCAGTTTTTTTTTAATTTATATGTTAATTTTTTATATAAATGGATAATAAAGTATGTAAGTTAACAAACAATACTTCTATTCTTGAGAAGAACCTTCACTGTGATATAATTCATAATTAAAAATCGATTGCATTAGATAGTTGTCATACAGAAATTTTTAACACCAAAAATATAGACAATACTACTATAACTACAATTGAAAAAATGAGTGATGTCGTTGAAAAAAATGAAGTTATAACTATTCCCAGAGGCCAATATCATGTTGAATCCTTCAAAGACGTTATAAATTCGATTGAGCCATTTTCATCAAACAACATTGAAATAACAACAGACAATGTGAAAAATAGAATATCTATCTAAACTAAAATTGATTTTAAACTTTATGATCACTTACGTGATATTCTTGGCTTTGAAAGAAACATGACTATTGAAAAAGATAAAAGTGTCTTAGGCACTAAATTCTCTAATTTTAATTCATGTAAAACAATAAATGTTCACTGTAATTTGGTATTTAGCATGTTAGTAAAATATGATGAATCTAATCATTTGGAAACTGATATAATTGCTAGTTTTCCACCAAAAACTATGTTTTGTTTTCAAGATTACATTAGCTATGAGCCCTCATATCCAAATTTTTATAGAATAAATATTGAACATTTTAATTATATTGTTTTAGAGACTACAGACAAAAATGGTAAAGTGATTGATTTTGATGGTTCTGATATCGACATTGTTTTGAAGATTAAAGAAGTTTAAAATATAAAAATTTTCTTTCAGAAATAGTTACGATGAAAATTTTTTTGTATAGCACTAAGTGTCGGTATTTTGCCGACACCTAATTCGAAATATGACTTTTAATATTTTCCATACTCATTGCACCTCTCATTAATAAAATTATGAAGATTTGACTAGCGCCAAAATAGTGATAGGGGAGAATAAAATAATTAATTATTAATTTCGATACTCATATGGCAGTGCATCAATTTTACTTTCTAGTATAATTCTCTTATTATCACAATGACTAAAAGCTATTTTACTAATTTCGACTATATATATCTACATATCATGTTTCTCGCATCTTATTCAATTAATTGTTCTATATTGAATTTTCTCATTAAACAAATGATTATTATAGTATTCAAATGCAAATAAACTTATTAATAAACTTTTTCATACATATAGATTTTTTGTTTTCTTTATTGCCAACTCTATATGCATACATTTTTGCTAGTAAACCAACAAATTTTTCAGTATTTTTCTATTGCATTCATCATTTATCTTACCTATAACTTTCTTATTTATTTGTGGCATGTTATAGATATTGTCATTTGGATAGTCACTTGTATCAAATTTTTCTAACATTGTCTTCATGTATTCATAAAAATCATGTTTTAATGTTGTAAATGTACGAATTGGTATCTTGATAACACAACTCAATTTTATCATCATATTTGGATTTCTTCACTTTATAATGGAAATCATACATTGAGTCTTTCGATATGTCCAGAATTGATATGCCTACATTAATAGGTTTATTAAATTTTACAGTTATTTTATTTGTATGTAGAGCCACAAGGATGTTATTAAATATAGTACTTCTTTTGAAATTTGGTTTCGGTATTAATTTTTCACATTTTTTCTGGATCTGATATTAATCTTATATCTATTCTGTTTCATATAGTATCCATAGTTTTACCAAATACAGAATTATTCATGAGAATATAAACATATTTTTCGAAATCATTCTTCACTTAGTTCTCACCTCTGTATTCAAATAAATATATTCCTTCAACCAATCAGACTGATCAAACTTCAATATTCTATGCATTTTAGTGAGTTTTAATCCATTATTTAAAAACTGTTTCAAGCTGCAATAATGAATTACATACTTTTGTTTGTTATCTAAAGTTGTTAATACATTAGATTGATTTGTTCCTGGAACTAACATTTTTCTGAGCGAGATGGAAGATCATTATGTAAATTATGTAGCTCTTGTGGATATTCTAAATCAACTTCTTATATATAATCATGTTGTGAATCATCTTTCAAATTTAATTTTTTTTTCCAGTAATCTAAATCGTATAATTTATGGTAAACCCAAACATATAAATTATTTGCATCGAGATATGCCCAATAACTTGATTCTTGATTAGAGATAAAATAATCTAAAGATTTGTTATTAGCTTTAACATATCACTTACAACATTGCGATATTCCACATCAAATTTATTTTTCAATCATGAAAATCATATCATATTTATGTAATAAATCTAGTTGTCGTTTAGTCATTTTTAACATTGCTTCCCATGATAAACCTTGTGTAAAATACAATGCTGGATCTAAATCATATGAATTTATACATGTGTTTTTAAAATTTTCGAATATATCTGCTTACAATAATACATCACTTTTTAAATATAAATCATGGCATTCGCCAAGATTTTTAATATTATATTGATTCCGTATACATTTCGCATGTTCATAATTATCATCAGTTATATCAGATTCGTTTAATTTTTCATAAAATTCACTCTTTGGTGGAAGTTCAGTTTCTTCAAATTTCTTTCGACTGTCTATATAATTGTATGGGTAAATTCCTTTTCTAAGTACTGAATCTACCTGTTCTTTTGGAAAATGTTTTTGTGTGGGTTTCATTTGATCTTTACTTAATTTCGGTGATAGTTTATCTAAACTACCAGCAATACATTTGAATGTGTGTATAAATTTCATTTTTAAATTTTCTGTATTTTCCCCAAAAGTTATAAACTTTTCTTCATTATTTGCTATTAAATGTATAGTTTGTTCATTAAACCCTAACTCTTTAATAAATAAATGAGCATCATATCAACAAAATTATGAACATTAATTTGTACAAAATTTGGTAATTTTAATTTCCGATAGCAATCATTACACACAGGATTAATGAATTTTCCACTTATGTAATCAAGATGACACACTTTTCTTACTGTCTTTCGTATATTCACACTTACATACAGTACATTTTCTTTATTAATATAAAATATTTGTTCTTCTGTTGTTGGCTCAATTTGTGAATATATTTCACCAAATTCTTCTACTTCCCTTTTTACTGATTGTATAAACATTTTATGTGCAATTGGACCTCAATATAAAACTGGTGGCTTATACTCACCATAAGCAGATACAATATAATAGCAAAATCCAGAAGCTTCTTGTAATTTATATTTCATTGTATATGATTCTTAATTCAATTTTAAATCAATGTTATTTTTTTTGTTATTAATATTATATCTTTCTTTAAGTAATTTTTTATAAATGCCATTGTCAATATCTTCTGTTAATTCTGGACATTTTTAATTAGTTTAACTTTATACATTTCTTTTGGATTTGGTTTAGTTATTGATATATTTTTTTAAATTGATTTAAAATCTACATATATTATTATGGAACCTTCATTACATGTTTACAATTTTTGAAAAATATTTGCTCTTCTTTCGAAGGTTATTGAAATTTTACTGCTTCATTTTTGAACAGTTTTCTGTATATTTAGTTAATTTCTCTTGAGAATAAAAGGATTGGAGGCACATATCGCACATATAAACTTTGCCATTATGCTTAGTTTTTTTGTGCTGAAAGCAGTTTCGGTAAATCTTTAATCCTACACTAACGAGAGTTTGTACCATTTTTTTTAAATAAAGTATATTTATATGCCTATCCTTTTTATTTCTTGTGAATTTTAATGGATATACTATTGATTTCTTACATTTATCTTCAATAGAGTATACATTTATGGGTATATCAATTTGATTTTCTATTTTTGGTATATCATCAATTTTAATTGGATATTCAATTTATCTATTACTTCATCGATATTAAGCCACATATTTTTATATTTAGTTACTCTATCTGAATGACTGTCTGCTGGAAATAATGCAGATTTTACAGCCGAAAGAAAGCATTTTTTATCATTGTTTTTAACATTTATGCATGCTTTCTTAATCTATATAATTTCTGATAGTTCAATATATGATGATCCTTTTAATGCAGTTTACTTATTTATTGGTAATTGTATCCCCATTATTCTATCTAAAGTCCACCCCGGACCTCTTTTCTGGAATTCAGAAAACGTTATAATGATTTCTTGTACTATGCATTTATAAATTCTTCTAATTTCTCCATCATTCAATATTGTATAATTTGGTGATCGAAACGTAAATAATTCACATTGATTATTTTCTTGCTTACGACAATAGATATACAATTTAATGCTGGTTTTCAACCCTCTAAATTTTATAAGATGTTCATGTATTTTCTCAAATGCCTTATTTTTTATTGAAGTCAAAAATGAATAGGTTGAGTTAAATTAAAAGAATTTTCAATGTTATGTGTTGATATCCTACTTTCAAGAGCTTTACTAAATAAGTAAGCTTCACTGGTTTCCCTATTTATTTTATTAATGAAAATATTAGTAGATTAATGAAATATGTCTTTAAATTTGTTTTGATCTTGTTTACATAATTCATTGATATCAGCATCATATAATGGTAAATTTGTAAAATTATTCTTTGTTGTCAATTCTGTTACTCGCTTACTTTTATCTCTAGGTTGTACAAAAACATTAGTAGAAATTGGGAATATTTCTTTAAATGGTTTTTTAGCTTTTCTGTTTTTTATTGTGTAATTTTAAAAGGGTAAATATTTAAAGTTTCTTTTTCTTTGTTGATTTATAATAAATGGTAAAATAGCTGAAATTAAATCAGTGTTCTGTAGCCTGTGCAGATATTTAATTTCAAATCATCTCCCTGTAATTCTTAACTCTCTCACTGTCGATTTGCTCAACACATGATTTATCTTCGAAGCCTCCATATTTGTCAATTTAATGGAAAAAAAATTTAAATTACAAAATAAAAATAAAGAGTATATAGTGGAATAGCATCGAAAATGTGTTTAAATTATTGGGAAATCGTATTTAACTTCTTGTTAAGATGATAGCTCTTAAGATATACACTAACACCATTTTTACACATAATTGTATGTTGACACTTACAAGATTTATTATAAGAAAATAATTTTATACATTTATTCTCATTACAAACTGTGCATGTTTTTGTTTGATAATTCTTCTTTTGAATTTCATGTAGAATATCTCTTGATGTGTTGTGTGATTTTGTTTTATTACAGTTTTAGAGCTATAGATATATATATATTTTCTGCATTCGCATCATAGTACTGTCTCTTTTTTAAACTCATAATAATTTTTGTCATATTCATTCATACATTTTTTTGCCTTTTGTTGTAAGTTTATCTATTGTTGCTTTATGTGGATAAAATGAATCAATAGATTTATTCTCATTACATACTACACATATCTTAGTTGAAAAATCATGTTAAATTTCATTTTTATTGTGCAATTTACAATTTTTGCACTTATTGAGAGATAGTTTAGAAACATATTTTCCACATTTGCATAGTACTTTCTATTTTTTTAAACTCATATTGATTTTTGTCATATTCAGCACAACATTTTTCACAAGTGTTAATATGCTTGACTTTTGTGTATTTATGCATGTGAAAACACTCTATATTAAACACTTCGTCGCATTTTTTACATTGCTTAGATATGGTATTAGTTTCCATTGTATTTATTTAGAAAATTTATTTATTGAAAGAATGACTAAATATGTTTCTATAATAATTGGTTTCTTTGAAAATTACACCAAAATGGAATCTCTGCTCAACAAGTTGAATAATTTGCTTGAATTCACCAAACTACAAGGTCTAGAAAAAAATAAATGGTTTACTGCTACAGATTTTGAAATATATGAATCTAATTATGGTGAAAAAATTAATTGTATTTTAGATGCTAAACTTGAAATTCCATTGCCAGAGCGTTACGTCAAGACACTTGATAAAAATTCTTTGAAACTAAAAAATGAGATTTTTAATAATGAATAGTCTTAAAAGAAATGAAAAATGGAAAATTTGTCCATTAACTAGAATAACTACTATCAAATATATTTTTAATATTTTCACTTGATTTTTCACTTACTTTTGCTTTATTTTATTTTAAATTTGCCTGATTTAGATGGCTTACTTGCAAAATTACTATTTCTAAATAAAATTCAAAAATTATTTAAAAACAATAAATTTTCTTGATTTTAACGTAAAATTTAATGTTCTTAAGGTGGCACAATGCTTGCATGCAATTATTGAAGAAAGTGACAATTTTGCTTGGTTTTGGAGTAACTTTCCTTGTTTTTTAGAATACTTAAGTTCTTAAATTTCAAACCATGAATTTGGGGCAAAAAACATTGATTTTGGTCTCAAATTGCTTGATTTTTCAAAGAAAATGTGAGGTGGTCCAGTACTCTCATTATATATCTACTTTGACACTTCAGTACTTTTTGTTGCCTGTGGTAATGTCTATGTTATAATTTTGAAAGTTGTATGTCAAACATTTCGAAAGTTACAGCCAATTATGTGTATATGTGCTCTTAGGTCATACTTGACCATTCTGTACTATTCGATGTCTGGGGTTATGCCTATGTTATGATTTTCGTAGTTGGATCTCATATGGTTCGGAAATTATATTAAATTACACTTATAATCATGCTTAGATCCTTTTCCTTGTCATGGGCGATGCCTATGTTATGATTTTGGTTGTTGTATCTCACATGGTTCGGAAATTACAGATGACTATGCTTATAAGTATACATAGGACATGCCTGAACATTCAGTTGTTTTTGTTTGGGGGGTGAAGTCTGTGATATGATTTTGGCGACTATATCTTCCACATGATTAGACATAGGTCATATTTGGCCCTGTGTCTTTTCTTGCTGTTGTGGGTTTTGCATATGTTACGATTTTGGTAGCTGTATCTGAAATTGCTTGTAACTTACAGCCAACTACGCTAATATGTAAGCATAAGTCATATCTACCTGAGGCTGGTAGGGTGTCTTTGAGTGGGGTCTGCCCTTCTCTGCCCAGAATGTGTGAGTGGGAAGTGCACACTTTCAGTAGGGGAGAAAACTTGGTTGGGAACATTCAGAAAACATTGACCAGAATGGCAAAGGCCCTTTTGGGGTGCAAAAGTGTGGTCTTCCGAGTGAAAAAACGGGACATTTAGATGAGTCAATTGGCAATATCGGCGGAGAATGGTAATTTTTCCTCGATTCTGCGCGAATTATTTAACTTGTGATGTCATCCAAGATGGCGACAGAGGTCCCTCGGCCTCGAGCCCCTGTCAGACCTCTCCTTTTTTTACTACTATATATGCAGCTAAACCGCATAATTTGAATTATGAGTCAGTTGTAAATCTAATTTCATTTCCACTAATACAAAATGTGTGGCCAAAGTGTAATTGCAGTGTTGAGGGCTACAACTGCAAGCAGCATCGCAGGTTCAGCTGAATAAACTGCTTCTAGCGACAATGGTTTTTCTTAGAGGGGTGTTAGTTTGTCAAGTTTCTGCAGCGTGGTACTGAGATATTGAAACTGAATATTTTTTCATTCATCCACAGGAGAGTTTCACACTAATCATAATAATAATAATAATAATAATAATTGCATGCATTGGTAGATAACTATAAAGAAATTTAGTTACAAGTGTGTTTTTGGACCACTTTGGCAATAGTTAGTACATGTGCGCTCATATCGACATAATTGTGGTGCATGCTACTTTTCCTCTTTTTAGTTCAACAATGTGTCCTTATCTAATTAAACAACCCAAAGTAACTTAAAAATCTAGTGAATAAGTTTTCATACATTTTAACCTAACCATGATAATAGGGTGGTTGCTTTATTATCTCTAAAAGTGTATTTATATAAATAATATCCCCATTGTAGCCAATTCTATTGTTTCAAATAAAAGAAAAAATGTTTTCCCTCACAATGTGAAATTTTTAGTACGTTGGTCTGAATCAAAAAAATTGTGGTTGGTGACTGATTAAGCCCTTGGTACTTGTTTGCACTTTTGGAGAAAGATGAAACACAATTTTTGTAGATATAGGGAATAAAATTATCCAAAAATGTCTCCTGTACCCCCTCCCCATCTTTTATCTTCGGATAAGTTGCTAAAGTACTTTATTGTCCATTGCAGAAAATGCAGAAAAATTTATAATTTCAGTGTTTTAGATATTTACAAAAGGTAATATAAGCCTGTGTCATTATTGTTGATTCACTAAACAAAAATGTAACCTACAATAAAGGAAAAATAAATATAGAACTGTATCAGATCAGAGAACTAACGAAAAGTAAAGAATAACTAAAATGGGATTGGAATCTATCTACCAAAAAAAAACACTTCATTGGCATTAAATATGTATACAGGAGATGAAGTCATATGGAAAATGAAACTCTCGAGTCATTGTCAGTGTTAGAAATTAAAATAGAAATGCCAACAGTTAATTATTTATTCATGGCTCAACAACATGTGAACTTTAAGTTCCAAAAATTCTACTGGGCTGCTGGTAGCTGTTTTGTTGCACTCATTACTGATAAAGCAACCAGCATACATAACCCTGTAACATTTGCCCACTGCCACTTTAAAATCAATTCCAATTCCATATTTTTGTAAATTCGAACATTTTCAAGCACTTTTATTCTTGCACCGAAACTCAGTTCTCAACATTCAAAATGTGATATCGCCATTCGCCAGCAGGGCTTTGTGCAGGTCAGGCGTGTGTCGCAGTAGCTCCGAGCTGTCTTTTCATTGAAAGGTGTTACTGAAAGGTATACAGTTATTTTGGAGCGAACTGTGCGCGTAACTGATCTCGTAACATTTACTGTGAGAAAAAATAGGATTTTTGTGAGAAGAGGACTGCTAGTTCTGCAACTCCAGGCATGTGCTCTCTTATAGGGCGCAGCTAACAGGTAAACCCCTTAGCCAAGGTAGTTTAAATTACTGTCAAATGGCTGGCTGTCCCATAGCCTTGTTTCTGGTAGAGGGGAGAGGTCAGGGACACCAGTTTGTGGAGGCCGATTGTGAGTTAGGTAATTTTTATTTTGGGACTTGATTTAGTTTCCTCCCAAAGCTGAAGCAAGAAGAGAGTAGGTGTTAGGCCCTTCGGGGACACACCCTCCCCCTACCCAGACACAAAAGGCTTCGTGATGACGGACTCGCAGGAGAAAATCGACGAGGATATCGCTTCAAAAAAGTGAAAAGCCAGCGAAATGGCAGCCAAATCTAATTCTGCAGGAGGAAATTCCAGCCAGCAAGGCCCGACCAATCAGGGCGCACCCGTACCAACCAATCAGAATGAAGAGCCAATCAGGGCGAAGAAACCCGACCATAGGCCACTGACTGTGTATCACACACAGGAGTGCACCTACCCCCAAGTTTGTAGGCTGTTTTGCGAACAACTGAGCCAGTGAACTCAAAACAAAGTGGCCCCACAAGAAGTATCATACCTCCCTGCTAATTACGAAGATTTTTGCAAGGCGATATGTATTCTTGATGGCCTCAAAATAGGGTATTCAATCCTCACCCAGCGCAGCGAGATGCCCATCAAAGTGGCTCTTAAGGGGCTCGATATGAGTATTACGAGCGCCTGGATTCGCGAGGAACTCATCACTCTAGGTTTCGAACCACAAACTATCATGCCAAAATTCCAATGCGCGATCATCAGCCTCTAGACATGTGTAGGTTGAACTCTCGGCCTGTGAAAAATCTCAGTCAATCTTTCAGCTTCGTGGACACTGCGGCCTTGTGATCAAGGTCGAAGAGTACCAGCGCCCCGATGGACCAGCGCAGTGTAACAACTGCCAACGCTTTGGACACGCGACTAGTGTGTGTCGCCCCCCATCCCTCTTCCACATGGTGTAGGCTGTGTGGCAACGTACATGCCACCCTACAATGCGACCTGCCAGACAGAGACGACAGGGCTCTGCGTAAATGTGTGAGTTTAGGGTGGCAACCACGCTGCCAATTATAAAACCTGCGAGGTTTATAAACAAGAAAAGTGGAAATATCTTGCCCCACAAGAGCGCAGGAAACGAGAGCAGCAGAGCAGATACTCTGCTGTAATCTCAGCACGACCCAGACAGTTTCATTCGACTCCTGCCCCCTGAAATCCTGCAACATCGCAAACACAGCCTCTTCAGCCTCCATAGCAGTTGCAGCCACCCCAGCAGGGCCCTGCCCAGCCGCAAGACGGCTGCACGCAGGTCCTGGGCAGGAAACCTGGCACACCTGCCCAGAATTTTGTGCCTCACTTCGCACAAAACCTCCTTGCCCTAGTTGCCAATGCCTATGGTACACTGGCATACTACCAGGCATCGGAAGTTGATTTTCCGGCACTTGCGAATCCTCATCGCCAAAAATAGGCAACCTCGTGAAAAGTTCCTTCAAAACAAGGGGAAAAAGAATTCCCAATCATGAAACAGATTTTCGAAAAATCCCCAGGACTCAGAGTCACACCGGATGCCAGACAAAACTGGTGAGCCCAGTAGCACAAATAGACACAACCGCAGCTGCCTCTGAACTCATTAATATGCAGATATTAATTCAGGAGGCGAAGACCAGCTCCCAGAACGATAAATTTCCCGCATTTAGTGGAGTGCTGAAGGCACTCTGTAACGTACTAATGGTTTGGACAGACCAAACCAAGTCAGCTGAAAAGAAAGGGCGAGCCCTGACCAGGGCAGCCCTCTCCATCGTGAAAGAGCAGCAGCAAAAGCCTGATGGCTGGTAATATGCAGCTGCCAAATGTTCTACCTTCTAGGTTTAATATAGTAACTAGTTTAGTTTACTGGAATGCTAACGGTATTCGCAGTAAGAAACAGGAAGTAGTGGATTTTATTTCTCGCCATCAGATCCCTATAATGGCAATAAACAAAACTCATTTAGATCCACAGCATAGATTTTCTGCTCTCGATTATAAATGCTTTCGAAAAGATCGCGACAGACACGGCGGAGGTGTCATGATATTAATTCATAATTCAATAGTATGCATTCTCGCGAAATTAATACAACTTCAAAGACTCGAAGCTGTGGGAGTTACCATTAAACTCGGCAATCAACATGTTGCCATTTATTCAGTTTACTGCCCGCCAGGTCGCACACTTTTGCGCACAGATGTAGTTGAATTAACAAATGCTTATCCAGTTTTACTCGCTGTGAGTGATTTAAATGTCAAACTTCCCGCTTGGGACTGTCTCGCATGCACAGCCAATGGGAATACCTTGTTTAGACACCAAGAGCAACATAATTATATTATTTACAGCCCTAGCAAACCTACCATCTACCCTCATAATATAAATTTTAGGTCCTATATACCTGATATCGTACTCAATAAAGGCTTTAATATGGCCTTGAAATTTAATGTGCTATATGAGTTCATTTTGGACCATTATCCTGTCCACTTGTCTTTCAATGAACTTGAAAAATTAAGGATTATAAGCATGCGAACTCTCCTGGCTTCAGAGAATATCTAGAAGAGGAAATAAATCTCACAGCTTCTATTAGCTCTCTCAACGAATTAGACTCTGCTGTCGAGCATGTCACAGAGCTAATTCAGACAGGAGTAAATAAGTATGTCCCGGCAAAGACACCGAGGATTAACGCAGATAATCTCCCTGATAATATTAGGGAACTCATCTGCCACAAAAATAGGCTTCACAGGCGCTATTCGCGAACTAGATCTAGGCAAACAAAACACAGGTTAACAATCATAGAGAAAGTATTGATATTGAAATCACTGCCTGGCAGTCCAATATCTGGAATAATAATATCCCGCCTATGCACTCAGGATCAAAGCTTGTGGCACATGACTAAAACGTTTACTAAAAAGCTTTCCCAAATCCCGCCTCTTCAAGGCAATGACGGTGTGGCCTATACGCCCCAGCAGAAAGCTGAGGCTATGTCAAATCAATTAGAATTAGCTTTCCAACCAAATAACTTACCAGCTGATCAAGTTTTTGTGGTCCAAATTTAAAGAGACCTCCGAGTGCGTCTGCGACAGCCCACCGTGGCTGAACCAGACCCCATGCACATTGAGGAGGTCAAGTGTATAATTAAATGTCTGCAACCCCGTAAAACGCCTGGGATCGACTCCCTCTAGGCTCTAGTTTTAAAACAGCTGTCTGACAGCATATTTGAGGCTCTATCCGAGTGCATTTATGCAAGTTTTAATCTTGTCTACTTCCCCACTTCCTGGAAAAGTGCCAATGTAACTGTATTTCCCAAGCTGGGCAAAGACACGACCCAACTGCAAAATAACCGCCCTATTAGCTTGCTTTCCACGCTCTCTAAGATTCACGAACGAGTACTCTTGCACCGATTAAATCACTATATTCGCGAGAATAACTTGTTTCCAAATGAGCAATTTGGCTTTCGGAAAAAGCACACAACAGTGCATCAACTCGTCCGCTTATCGGAACACATAACTAAATCATTCAACTGTCGCCAGTTCACAGCAGCAGTATTTTTAGACGTGGAGAAGGCATTTGATAGTGTGTTCCACGGTGGGCTTTTATATCAGTTATATCAGGCTGAATTCCCAGACCGTTACATTAAGCTTCTGGCCTCATACTTGGACCACCGCTCCTTCTCAGGATCCATTGAAGTAGCACTGTCTACCAAGAAATACAGTAGGGCTGGCATCCCTCAGGGTAACATCCTGGGTCCAGTCCTATGCAATCTTTATACACATGGCATCCCCCCTTCCCAACCGACTTATTGCCATCGGTGTTTATGCTGATGACACAGTCATCTACACTCACTCCCGCAAAGCTGAACTTGCAATTCAGTGAATCCAGGCCCAATTCAATGAGTTCGAAAATTATTTTTGCCAATAGCTCATTAAAATAAATGTGGGTAAGAGCAGGGCTGTAATCTTCACGTATCGCCATATTATTCTCCCTAATTTGCAGCTAACCCTCTTTAGGGAAAATATTCTTTCAAGGATGAAGTTAAGTAACTTGGCCTTATCATGAACAGTAAGCTGATATGATGCCACCATGTGGAGGCTAAGCGTAACCTCGTTTATACCTGCCTCTCTGCCCTGTATCCACTACTAAGTCATAGCTTAGGATTATCACTGAAAAATGGGATACAATTATACCAGTCTTGGTTAAGCCCATCATCACATATGCTGCCCCTGCATGGGCTTATTGTGTTCCCACTCACTTAAATTCTTTACAAGTGGTGAAGAATAAATGTCTCAAATTGGCCACTCATGCACCACATTACATTCCCATCAGAAACTTGCATGCAGAACTTAAACAAGAAATGCTACAAGATGTAATTCTTAAGCAGGCCCAAACCTTTTATAAATCTCTGAAATAACATGCCAATCCTCTCATCACTGTCATAGAGGACTATGATAGTAATGAGGCCCAAAGTTATAAGCGACCCAAGTCGCTTCTAGCCCACAGGCCCCCTTAGCCCTGCGTATAACATACTGCCTTGCCAATCATAGACCCTGCACAGCCTCTTATATCTGAACAGTAGTTTAACCTGAGTAGCCCAGAAGGGGCATCTCAATCTAGATTAATTAACTATAGGTATTATTATCAACTTCACTTTTAAATATTTTTATTTAGGATATTATTGGTTAACCTAGATTAACCTCTCATCCCAGCCAGTTGCTATCAGGCTCGACCTTGCGCTGCAGCTGATTCCAACCGAGAGGTAGAGGTTTGCAACGTCGTGTGGTTTGATGCTTCAATTGGTGAGAGACCTTCCCGTAGTTATAAGTCAATTATCCCTCCCCCCTTTTTCCACTGCGAAGCTCCATACACTCGTATCACTATGAGTTTAAATAGGCTCTGTTACAGCCTATGGCTACGGAGATATGCTCGCTGCGAGGTAGCACAGCATTATTCTAAATACATATGTCCCAGAGGACACATGCTTTTATAGGCTATATTTACGAATTATTATAGGTCAATTAGACTAGCTTGATATGTCTTTTCATACAAAGGTCCTTACTGTCCTTTAGCATTAAAGTAAAAACCAGTAACAGCCACCTCTGCTGACACTTACTAGTAGTTCACTTTTTCTCCTTTAATTTTCAGGTTCACAGAAGAGATTGGAGGGGAGATGCCCAATTGGTGCCACCAGAGAGGCGCCTGAACACCTCTCTGGTTACAGCTGGCACCAAGTTACAGAACAATAAAGACCCCACCCTCTCTCTACTAATCTTTTCTACTCTACTAACCAAGAGCATGTCCCAAACACTCTGCCTCCTGTAGCATTCTATTTTATTTTATTAAATTTAATGCATGCAACAATGTTTGGAATTTTTACTTCTCTGTCGCAAGGGTTTTTACGTCTCTCATGATGGTTTTTTCCTTGCTCTTCATAGTTTAGACTAGCTCTAGGTACACTTAGGGAGGTAGTCATGGCCCCAAAGTGCAGGCCATGGCTGCCCAATCCCTCTTTGTGGCGATGCATTTCTCCTTACATGATTTTCCTTCCTTGAAGTCATAAGG
Organism: Dryococelus australis; assembly: GCA_029891345.1. Taxonomy (NCBI): domain Eukaryota; kingdom Metazoa; phylum Arthropoda; class Insecta; order Phasmatodea; family Phasmatidae; genus Dryococelus; species Dryococelus australis. The sequence continues at coordinate 138,280,701 of CM057001.1, forward strand.
GGTTTGCCCTGAGACACAATAAAATCCGCCCTACCTTCGGGCCTTAACTTCACATAACACTTAGAATAAGGTAGTTTAGAAAAAAATGTGACATCCCCAACATACCTGTAGGTACTGTAGGTATATTTTAGGAAGATTGTAGTTATTAAAACTGGATGTAAACGATGTTCTACTACACAGCAATGGTAGCACGCTTGTTACACTACATCTAAAACATGTTCTTATTTTCGCCAATAACCTAATACTGAGCATATGTGGTCTCGCGATCGATAGTTTTAGTTTTATTGGAACATTATTTGATTACACAATTTACACAAACCAATATGCATGAATTGTAATTTATATTTATTTATCATCCTCTTTGTTCAACACCAAATTCTACAAAAGTAACCTTTCTCACAACGCCATACTAACCTAAACTCAATGTTTTGGGCTGCAGTCAAGATGGTGGCTAGAGCCTCCATAGTAAAACTGTCTATCTCCAGTGACTTCATCTACATCAAAACATGAAATCTCCTGTATATGCCAACCTCCATGGTGGCTGTGATGCCTACCAATATGGCGGATGGTTGCAACTACCAAGATGGCGGATGGTCGCACTACCAAGATGGCGGGATGTGTATTGATGAGGGGAGTGAAGAACCTCTGAAAATATACATGTTTTTAAATAAATTTTTTTAAGAATTTATAAAATAATTTAAATATTTCCAAAAAGAATTCATAATTTTTTAAAATTATAATTCTTTTATAATTTTTGGGTATTATTTAGAACTTTGGGATTTTGGGGTCAAAGGTGAAGGTCACTTGTATCCAATATGGTCACCTGGTGACACCACAACATGGCGACCGGTCGGTGCCTTACTCCTACGACCCATGTCCTTGCCCCAGAACATACATAATCATTCTACTAACTCGGGCCGTATCACTTTATTCATACTTTATCCGAGAGAAACAAGGTAGGTATGTTATAAATGTATCTAAACGTGTTAGTAGTGTGCAAATTCGTACGTACTCTAATCTGTATAAAACAGGGAACACTATTATAGTTAGTATAAATTTAAACATTACCTGCACTCGTAATAAGACCGCGTATTAAGACACTCGTTTTTATCTGTCCGCTGCCAAATAAGTGGGAGCTGGTTGTCTGTGAAGCTATGGACAGTAATTTTCTTTCAGAGGTAAATTTAAAAAATACTCACTTTATTGTAAATATCCTTTATTATTTAGAAATGTGGTCCAAAATTTGCCGCTGCATTGCTTCATAGTAAAATATTATATCGTTAACTCCACATAAGAAGAAATGAGAGCAAAGAAAAACACAATTTCCATTGCTATTCACTACTTGTGCAGCATGTACCTCCGCGAAAGCATTTTACAATTGTTTACGTGAATACGACACCCTAAACTAAGTCAGGCTCGCCAGAACTGGCTATCTCTTGAGTGCGACTTCCAGCTGCGACAAGTATCGCCCTCAAGTTTATCCTCATGGGTTGCGTTCCGAAACATTAATCTGCGAGTATACTTTACTTTTTGGCTCTTCCATAATACTCTGCTGAGTAAATGTTGTACTCGCTCTTGGATATGTTCCGAAACTGCAGAGTAATTAATCTCATTGCATTTTGCCTGAATTAAAAACACGCATTATTTAGGCAAGTTACGACGGGTAGAGAGGGAGATGGCAGGCGATGGCTTAGTTGAAATAAGCGACGCGAAACGTAATTCACATAATCTGGTTATATACATTACAAATTACAGACGATGAAATTCTTATTTTTTTTAACTAAAATCTAAGTTTATGTACTGCTGCATTTTTTGACATAAAGATTATAATGGTAAGTGTAGCATTCAACAAATAATTTCCTAAAAGTGAAGCTTGGATATTATAAGCAGTGTTGTTATGGATGTTACTTTTAAATTTCCTGCATTTATTTGTCATCGTACCCACAGGATATTGTTTGTAAACACAGCATGCTATTTACATTACGATTGTTTGAAAACAACTTTTACTCTAGGTTTGGTCAGATCTTACTCTACTCTCGGAGTAGCGTCATGGCCTTGTAGGCCACAATAACTTGCTGATTTACGTTTTCTCATATATGATTTGCATTCGGATGTGGGTTATGTAATTGTTTACTTAGGCTGCTATCTGCCGTGACCTCTACTAACCCGGCTATCTCAGACGTCTGAACTAGCTCTGGGAAATACCCGGCAGGCTCATGCAATGTGTAATTCCCCAGTTGCCGATTGCTTCATCACTTGTGACCATTCAGAATATGAACTGTCCGTGTCCCTTGTTTGCGCGGACTCTGATGTTGGAGAAGGAGTAGTAGGGGCAGGGGGCTACGGTCTCACTACCACCAACCTCTCTTTATTTTTTCCGTTTCGAAAATAGAGAAACATATTCACAAACTGAGAAAAGCATAATAAACAAAACACTTGATCACTTGAGCGATCAAGAGAATCCGTTTTCAAATGACTGTAATCAATGTTGCATGCAGTTTCTCGCTTACCGGTTTAATGCGGGAGTCTGCATGCTTGGCAGGCTACGCAGGCGCCGGCGCCAGCGCCACTAAGTGGGGGAGTCCACTGTGCTCTCTAACTCTCTCTCTCGCTGCTACTGCAGTGAGAAAAATCTGCAAGTAACTTTGGGTGTCTTTGTTGTTCACAACATTGTTACGTTGCTAGCTAGTGAGTTTTCTCGCAACCAGAATCATTAATAATTTCACGCTTTGAAAATGCTAATGTAGTCTTCAGTGACCTGCAAGAAGATATATCTCCTAGACATCAGCGAGTAAAAAACTAATGTATACGTCTTATTTTTAATCTTAAAAATAAAGAAAGACTATATCACCAAATACAGTCGTACTCTGTCATGGCTTGATTAAAAAAACTGACGTTCATTTCACAAAATCTGCCTGGTAAAGAAATTATTCTTAACTGGATGTCCTAGATATCTTTTGTCTCGTTTCTTATCTCCCAGTACTTTAAACATTCGTTCTTTCAGTCAACAAAAGCTGCTAGTAAAAACACAACTCATTTTTCGTTTCGTTTCTCATCGTCACTGCAACCAAACTATGGAATTGCTTGCATCAGCGGGGCCCCTGTGGTTGAGTGGTTAAACTGCCCGCTCCACTAAGGCGAGCCGTGTTCAATGCCCGGCCGGGTCACTCCCAGATTTTCGCAAGCGGGAATTGCTCCGGACGATGCCATTGGTTCAGCGCTTTTTCTCTGGAATCTCCCGCCTCCCCCGCCCACTGGCATTCCGGTGCTACTCCATTCTCATCTCATTTTACCCTCATCGGCTCGCAAGGCCTAGGTGTTAAGAGCCACCCAAATCTCTTAACTCAACTCCACTCACTTTTGTTTGCTTTTAGCTCGCTTTTTAATTTGCTCGTTTCTGGTCACTGCTAACTTTGCAGGGTAACCCGGGTTATTTCCCCATGTATTTTGATCTCATTAATTTTGTTGTAGTAATTTCCTTTCCCTCTTCCTCTATGTTATTTCCTTGTTCTTTCTTTACCTTGGTGATAATCCTTTCCTCTCCCTGTAGTTTTATTCCATCCGTTAAGACTTACACAACATAATACCTATGGTTTTAAGGCGCCGAAGAAACTTGTACATTAATTATCCTTTACTTCTCTTACCTAGTATATCTTTCCTTTCGTTTCCATTTTATAGTTGTTAAATTTTCCTTTATCTCTGTTTTCCCTGCAGCAGTTCTCACAACATATCATACCTAGGGTCAAAAGGTGCCAAAAGTCCCTAAACCACACATACATTGACTCTTCTTTTTCTCTTTGCACAGTATTGTCTTAATTTCCCTTTCTTCTTATTCTAGCTATCAATACTTGTGTCATTATGTATTTCACAATTATATATATTCTCCCTGGTGAGCCCCCAAATCCCGCTACGTCAAAGTGAGTACCTTCACAGTTCTGTATGCCCTCCGGCATGCATGTTAGAAGCTAAGGCGGTTGGAGAATGGGATGCGTCTCAGGGCAAGCCCTTTACACCTTAGGTCGGGTTTAGTTATTATAATGGGTGCATGCATAGCGGCTATAGCAAGGTTGTCTGGTGCCATGGCCGCAATTGTAGCCATGTGCACACCCCGCAAGAAGAAGGGTCTAGACTGAAGAGCATAGAAAACCAGGCAAAGTGGAGAGGGCCTGGGAAAATATATGCAACAGTCGCGGAGGATAAAATAATCCCTTTTAACTGGATTAGGGTTTGATAAAGTAGGGTATTTGTTATTTCGGAAAAAAAGACTTCTGTTGGTTTAATGCGGGGTGAAATGAAATGAGATCGCAGCTGGTATTGTATTGTGAAGGACAGAACAGCCCCCGCGCCGATGCCAGTCATCGTGTGGGTGCAGGTGCCCTTGAAGTTGAGCTCCTGTCAATACTGCCGTGTAGGCGAACCAGCACTGCAGTATCGACAGCAACTGAGGATGCAGAGCCCCTCTGCTTCTCGCCTAGTGCCTCGGAAAACCAGACAGCTCAGCCATGACACCGACTCCATCTTTGCCCTTCCGCGCCGATGCCAGAATCTCCAATCCATGCTTGAAGGTTTGGGAAACGCGAGACATCCTGAGCCTACCAATGGTGGTGGTGAATCCGCTGGCCCAGGAGTGAAGGCTGACAACGGAGTTCTTCCAAGGTCCGATGCATTCCAATTCATTTATCACACACCCGCAGTTGGCAGCCCGCAGAATCCAGCAGTGAGGGTCACTACACTTCGCAATTTTTCAACACCTCGAGATCCTCCTCCCCGCATGGACCACCTCCAGCAGATGCGCTTCGCCATCGCGTACTGAGCTGCCCAAGTTTCCGACGCCCACGATGTCAGCGCTCTCGCACCGGCCAGTTAGTTCGCGGGCTGGTATTGGAATATTCCCAGCCGCCTTAGAGCCTGGGGATCCTCTATCCACTACCTGGGGACCCGACGAGTTGCGGATAGTCGCCGCACTCAAGCTGCCATGGTTCCATCGCACTCGCAGATGCACCTCGCTTTCGCTGGTCTTCAAGTCACGGGCAGTTCCCAGCGAGCGAGCAGCCACGAGCGCAATGTTCATCCTACGACAGCTTAGCTCGTGTATTTCACAATAGTCTACGCCTATGGTGTTATAGTGCATCATGCTATATAGTTAAACTCGTTTTCCTTTGTCTTAGCGGTCCCTTTTTCAGTTCAAAATTTCATTTCTGTTCTTCCCTATTATTTCCCTTGTTATTCAAATTATTGTTCTCTTCACTTCGTGTACTGCGAAATTACCTATACTTTGTCCATCGTCGCTGTTACGTGACAGCGAGAGCAGCAGTTTCTTGATTGCATATTCCTGCACAATTAATTTCTCATTTCCTAATATTTATATATTTTGTCGCTACTAGTCGCATTTCTTTTCTTTGTCATCGGTATAGTTTCTTTAGCTATTTTTAAGAGTGTCTTTCGTGGTGGTTTTTCATCAATTAAAGGGGTTTGGTTAATATCCTTACATTATCAGGCCTATTTTTTTTGTTGCAGTCATTACTCAAGTTGTTCATTTCCTGTCATCGGCTTTACCAATTTGCTTCATGTACAACAGAAGAGCCGTTATTTGGCTGGTGTGTTACGTAATTGTGACCCACTTTATTGTGTAGTTCTTACTATCATTATCTGCAATTATTCCTGTTAGTAAACAATCATATAAATCATCTTGGGGATATGCTGCGAAATGTGCAGTGTGTCCCCTCCAAGTGCTACGGAATAAAGTCCTCAGGCGAGCTGCTGTAGCTCCAATGTTACGCACATACCGAGTTTTAATATCCTCCAGCTACCTGAAGAACGAATCAAGCACTCGACAAGAAAATTTTACAAGTCGGCTGTCAACAACACAAATCCTCTAGTATCCGGGCTGTAGGGGAATTACAATCACGAGTTGCGCGTGAAGCACATCCTGTGTGAAAAGTCACTTTAAGTAGGCACCCCTTAGCCTTCCAGGCTGGAGCAACAAGTCGATGAGTACAAGTAGCCGATCCATCCTGGAACACATACATACAAACATCAACAAAACAATCCGACCTCCCGTGGCGCAGTCGGTTGGTGCGCCACCGATCTGGGATGCGGGAGGCTCTGGGTTCGAATTCCAGGCCAGGCATAGTTGTTTATTAAGTTACTCTGTAAGCCGTCCTCTGCCAAGTTTAGCGGAGCACGACAGTTGCGCGCGCACAGGGCCTCGCTCGCACCTGGCAAGAAAACATATTACTTTATTTAATAAAATGTATGTTAATATTTAGCATTTTTGGTCGTATATAACGTATAAACAATGTGTACCAACCAAAAATCATAGACAAACACTGGCGGATTATTTCTGGAAAAAATATAAGACGAAAATATATATAGGCCCAAACACTTTTCCTTAAAGTAGTTGATAAAAGGAGCTTTGCGCCCTCCAAAACCAAGTTTTGAAATAATTTATGTTACAAATATCCGCAACTGCTTGAGATTAAGCAACAAACCAAGTTTTGAAATAATTTATGTTACAAATATCCGCAACTGCTTTTACACCTGTTAAAATATAGTTGTTAATACAATTCCCCTTTATCCGGAAACTATTGGTGATTCAAAACAAAATACAGGGTGGCAAACCTTATTTGACTAAGAAAGGGGGGTGATATTACCAACTGCATATTTGTGGGGGTAAAATTTCTATTCTACAGAAAGCTGTTCACCGGTTTGCTGCTTTACCTCACGTAGTTCCTGATATTTGTAACAAAATATTTTCAAAACTAGGATTTTTGAAGGCACATCGCTCCTTTATTAACAATTTTACAGAAAAGTGGTAAGTATTCTTCAGTCATATATTTTCGTCAGGAATACCTGCTGGTGTTTGTCAGTGAGTATTAGTTAAACGTTGTTTAAACATGTTTGTTTATAAAATGTTAAATGTTTCATCAATAAAATGTTATGCATTATCCGTGGGTGCTCGAGAGTAGAGCATATTGCTGGAAAGGTGATCGTATTGTGGGAGAGTGGAATTAGCATGTTTGGAAGGAACTAAAATCCTTGCACCTCGCCTCGATTACAGTAGGTACGACGCTGCGCACCTGAGAAGAAGTAACCTTCCCCCCCCCCCCCCCCCGACCATTTACATAGCTTCACTACCATCCTATCTAGCAGCTGATGTCATTTATCACAAACACACTGACATGTCACATTTTGAAGAGCACTTCATATCATTGGTGTGTGGTTACCCCTGCCGTTATGATCCAAGCCACCAATTATACCACGATGACGTGAGAAAATATTTGGCTTGGGATAGGAGAAGATTTGGAGAAACCATCAAGTCTCCAACATTTATAACTAAAAATTTATGCATAATATTTATTATTAATACCTATTTCAATTTAAGAGCTATGAGAGTCCCATGTATTATATGGGTGTCACGATTTTATCTATTAATTTAGATGCCTCAGTTTAACACGCGTCGTTGACTACCTAATGTGTGCGTGTATAGTTATACACGTCTTAATTTCATTTTTATACCAATACACACTACTAATACACATTTGTACTCAGAGGCACTTCTCACCCTCAACAGTTAAAATTTCAGCACCTAGGGAAAATAAAATAATCAACGGTCATGGTATCATATCCGCTGTCATGGGGACAATATAGATGTGTTCGCGTGGTTTGTCATTCTGCTAGCATAGCACCATTTCTGCTTTTTTTCTACCAGTTCACATCGTGTACCGGAAATAATTACATTTTGTATGTGGTTCGGGTGGCAGTAGCAGTTGCTATTTATACTTGAAAAAGCCGCCTTTTTATGTTTGGGTGATTGCAGCAGTTTTCTATTTCTGCTATAAAAAGCAATTACTTTTGCTTCTAATCGCCGAGGTACAGCAAAACTATCAAAACAAACAAGACAAAAACTCCATCAAATTAAAATTATAGATGCCGGAATGTGTTGAGAGTGGTGATTGCGAAAAAGTAATTTCCTTTTACACATATTGGTGACAAAAAGAAATTTGGGTATCCTGTAAGAACTGCATAGGGATATGCACCTAATAATACATACTCACATATACTCATTCCGTCATCTTGATTTTTCGTTTGTCATTTTTTTCTTATGCATTACTGGAGTTCACTGTCTTGGTAGGTGCCAATTAGTCACAATCGTTCCACTGATTACTCACTTATATTCGATGCCATATTGGTATGCTCTCACTTCGTTCGACTACCATCTTGGTAGGCATTACCCATCCGCCATAATAGATGCAGACTACCATGACCTTGAAAACAAAAACTCGAGAAAAATGAATAACAGTCAGCAAATATATTATTATGTTACAGACCACTACCACCATATGGTAGTCAAGGTCACCATACAGGTGACCTTGACAATTTTTGTTTATGTGACTTAACCAGGCCCACCATACTAATATTGACCACAGGTACGACTGTTATAATCGTGGTATGGATCAGCATTTATGTATGCTTAATTGTTATTAATTTCAATATCAATACTGCCAGGCTCTGGAGACTTAGAATGTGTGAGGACAGTTAGGGCGATAATCAATCGTGCTCTTCTCAAACACCAATCCAACCATCAAACCACCCAATCCACCTACAAATTCATCCAACCATTCACCAATCCACGAACCAATCCACCCAATCATTCACAATCTTTACTCCAATCCATGAGTTTGTCATCTGCCTCATCTATACATATAAGAAAAAAAGATTCACCGACTGTTTCCGAAATTTGTTCATGTCAACGGAATTAAATGTTTTGTATGCAGTCAACTATCCATGCATTTTTATAGTAAAGTCTTAGTCATCATACTATTTGTAGATTTTAACATCTATAAGTGTGTGTTCATATCACCGCTTTAAAGTTGTGAGGTACAAGAGGATACGACACAAAAAAATAATGGAAAAACAAATCTTTAATGATTATAATTTATTAGTATTTTGTAATTATATTTTCAGAAGAAACCAGTTCATCACATCATCTTCCTTAAGTTATCTTATGATCGAAACCACATCTTTGATGGTCGAGTAATACCCACATTGTTTCTTATAGAGCAACTATATAAGTCTGTCTACGAGTTTGTTGGGATCTTCGGTAAACATATCGTCAGTATACTCGATGTCTTCTGCCTTCTTCACATCACTCGTCGAAGAAAACTCGTTGTGGAAATGTGCAGGACCGTCGAGGGAATAATCATCGTCTTCATCAACATCACTGTTGTCATAGTGATCATCAATTGTGTCTTCATAATAGTCTTCACTTCCTACTTCATCCTAAATACCAGATTTACTTTTCTATGTAGCAGGAGTTGTATGTTAATCAGTATTTAGACCTGTTGGTCGTTTATTTTTAAGTTCGTTGACTTAACACGAGCATCTTGCAAGTGTATATTCCACACAAACCGACTGCACTGTACTCATTCCGTCTTTAACATTAACTGTCTTGTGATAATCGTCTGCGGAAACAGTACTCATCCATGTAGCAGGAGGTATTTATCACATCACTTGCTAACTCCTATATGCAGATCTAACTATCTTCCTTCATTGTATCATCTTGCATAAGCTGCATGTGACCATTGTCGTAATTCTTCATCGCACGGAAATAAATGTCTCTTCGTACAGACCGTTCTATCATGTCGTCAAGCATCTTGACCATAGGTTAACACTCGATCGCAGAATCTACAATGGAGACAACCAGTTAGCGATGATGCAGGTCATAGCTCCATGTTATTTGAGGTCAAAAGCAAACCTTCTTATTTTCGCAAATTATCTTCTTGGTATAGCGAGAGAGAGCTTCCAAAACGATGTTCACCTTACGAAATCAGAACATCAACTATAATTTTTTAATACAATTGCGGTTCTTGTAGCAGTAATGAGTCTAGCTTGTGGCCACAAAAGAATTTCACCCATAAAATTTACATGTAAAAAGCGGGAGCCATCTAAGAAAACCCAAATTCTTGTTCGCCCCGAAGAAAACACGCAGGTACTATTTTACAAAACATAGGAATAGATAAAATTAATTTAAGATTTTATATATTTATGTACAAATAAATATGGGAATATAAGATTAATTTCAATTTATTTTATACATAACTATGTATAGGTATATATAAATATGAGTATATAAGATACTTTTCCGTTTATATTATGCCTAATTAGGTATATTTATATAAATATAGGAATATAAAATTCTTTCTACTTCTCTTATACATAATTATGTATAGTTATATGGAAATAACTATGTATATGTATAGGTTTATAAGTATGTGAATATATAATTATTTTTTATTAATCTTATACACAATTATGTATATGTATAGTTATATACAGTGGCGGCTGGTGACTTGAATATGGGAGGGCTGTAGCGATCCTAACTCATATCATTACTAATATCGTTTTTTAAATAGGCACAGTGATAAATATTTTGCGTACGACAGGCTTAAGTAAGTGTAGCTTATGTAGCTAACTACAAAAATTAAGTGTGGTTGTCTGAAGGAAAATGTATCACCGCCCAATTTGTAATAGTCAACATACTGTGGCTACTGGTTCAGATCTAATCACTACCACAGGTATGTATTATTTGTTTTAAGTGTGTGTAGGTTATATGCCTTCCAACCAGTACCTACATGATGTGGTACATTACACGAGACGACGAGAGATAACATAATAATATCAATTCTACCATACTACTGATGATAATAAATTAAATATACTACAACAAATATTTTTAAAACGAAATACTAATTTACATAGCCTACAGTACATACAAATTTCATGACAAATTTACATTAGAGGAGGAAAGTGGTATATCTTAATTAATATATTTGTAAAAAAAATCCATTCGTCAACCTGTACGCACTATCTAACTGGCAATGTATATTCACCTTACAAGTAATGAACATTTTATGGCATTTTTTATATGTTGCGAACATGATTTATGTCTTTTAACTTTGTCTCCCAAATGTTTTTAATATTTTACCCCATTAACAGTCCACGCAAGATCATTAGGTTTCATTAGCAAAAAAAAAATTAAACAAAACAACACATTTCCAACTTCACACCCGCATAGCCAGTCCGCGAATTTGTATGTACTTACTTCGAATTTTCTCGTATACGAACCATTTACTAACTTGGCTTTGTTGTTGAATTATATTTAACTGTGGCCTTTCTGGTCCCAGATTCTGTAGCTCTAGTTTATTATATTTAACAGTGGCCTTGCTGGTTCCAGATTCTGTAGCTCTAGTTTATTGTATTTAACTGTGGCCTTGCTGGTCCCAGATTCTGTAGCTCTTGTTTATTATATTTAACTGTGGCCTTGCTGGTCCCAGATTCTATAGCTCTAGTTTATTATATTTAACTGTGGCCTTGCTGGTCCCAGATTCTGTAGCTCTAGTTTATTATATTTAACTGTGGCCTTGCTGGTACCAGATTCTATAGCTCTAGTTTATTATATTTATCTGTGGCCTTGCTGGTACCAGATTCTGTAGCTCTAGTTAATTATATTTAACTGTGGCCTTGCTGGTCCCAGATTCTGTAGCTCTAGTTTATTCTCGCAATTGAAAATCTTTGTCGTAATAAGGTTTAAAATGTTACTCGCCGAATTAACAATTATTTACAAGTTTACACAACACGACATTAACAACAATTCAACCCTTTTTCTGACCGATGCTCATAGCTCATCATCAATTAACAACAAACTTATTCAGAGTATTACACGCTATATTTGAAGCTCACGTGAGTTAGAACAATATCTATAAATAAAAAATATTCTAAATAAATACAAGCATTGTTAAGAAACGTGTTTAACAACTGAAAAAGAGTAGCAGATAAGTAGAGGTATGCGTTCTGAGATTTTGTTAGGAGGGCTGCGCGCCACAGACCTACCACAGCAGCCGCCACTGGTTATATAAATATGTATAGTTATGTACATATAAGTATGGAAATTTAAATTATTTTCAATTTAATTAACAGATATATTTATGTAGATATAAGTATGTAAATATGACATTATTTTGAATTTAATTTATATATTAGGTATAGGTATATAATTGCATAAATATAAAATTATTTTCAATTTATTTTAGGAATAATTATATATAGGAATAAGTTTATAAATATGTATATAAAATTACTTTTCAATATACTTTATACATAATTATGTATAGGTATAGGTACATAATACTGCAAATAGAAAATTAGTTTCTATTAATTTTATACATGATTATGTATATATAGGCATATAAATATGTAAATATAAATTTTTTAAATTAATCCTATACATAAATACGTACATATAAATGTAGGAATTTACATGTGTATTAAATTGTATACATAATTATGTATATATAAATATGGTAACATATATGCCTGCAAGCACATATAAATAAAATTTGGTTATGTAGGTACATGCGTATTTTCTGTGGGCCGAACGAGTATTTGAGTTTACTAAGAGTGCTCCCTTATTTCATATAAATTTTATGGGGAAATTATTTTGTGGGCACAAGCCAGACACTTTACTGTTAAAAGAATCACATTTGTATAGAAAAAATTACAGTTGATGTTCTGACTCCATGATATAGACATCTATTTCGAAGCACTCGCTCGCTATATCAAAAGGATGAATTTGCGAAAACGATGGTCTGCCTTTGACCTCAACTTTCACGTAGCCATGAACTGCATCATTGCTAACTGGTTGTATCCAGTGTAGATTCCGATATCGAGTGTTTACCTATGGTCAAAATTTTCGACTACATGAGAGAAAAGCCTGTACTAAGAGACCTTTAAGTGCCTATGAAGCATTACGACAATGGTCACATGCAGCTTTTGCAAGATGATATAATGAAGGAAGATAGCCAGATCTTCAAGGGTTCGTCTAATGGGAGCCAGCAAGTGGTGTCATCAGTACATTCTGCTAAATTTTCAAAATAAATCACCAACAGCTCTAAATAATGATGAATATACAATTCCTGCTATAATGAAAAGTAAACCTGGTATTTAAGATGAAGCAGGAAGTGTAGACGATCATGAAGACAGCATTGATGATGACTATGACGACAATGATAGTGTTGAAGACGTCAATTATTCCCTCGACGGTCCCACACATTTCACCAACGAGTTTCCTTTAGAGTTGTGAGGGATAAAAGTATACGAAACACAAAAAATAACAAATAGAATGATGATAAAGGCTTTAGTATAAAAATGCACGGATATTTGACTGCATGCAGAACATTTAATTCCTTCGATATGAATCAATTTCGGAGACAGTTGGTAAACAGTTTTTTTCTTATATGTATAGATAGAGGCAGACAACAAATGTATGGATTGGTGTAAAGATTATGAAATTAATTATGGATTGGTGGGTGTATTTGGCGAATGATTGGGTGGATTTGGTGGATTTGTGGGTGGATGGGTCAATGATTAGGTGTACTGGTGGGTGGATTGGTGGGAGTTTGTGGATGGATTGATGAGGATTTTGGAAGGATTAATGAATGATTGGGCAGATTGGTGAATGATTGGGTGGCTTTGTAGGTCGAGTGGTGAGGATTGGTAGATGTTTTTGTGAGGATTTGTGGATGGATTGGGTGGATTAGTGGCTAAATTGGTGATGATTGGTGGATGGATTGGTAAGAATTAGAGGATGGATTGGTGAGGATTGGTGGCTGGATTGGTGAGGATTGGTGGCTGGATTGGTGATAATTGGAGGATGGATTAGTGATGATTGGTAAGGATTGGTTGTTGGATAGGTAGGTGGATTTGTGAATGATTGGGTGGACTTGGTGTCTGGATTAGTGTGGATTGGTGAGGACTGGTGTCTGAGAAGAGCCTGTCCTCGCACATTCCAAGTCTCCAGAGCCTGGTAGCATTGATATTTTAAGTAATGACAATTAAGTTTATGTAAATGCTGATCTATACCATGACTATAGCATACTCATGCATGTGATCGCTATTAGTATGAGTGGCCTGGTTAAGTCACATAAACAAACGACGTCAAGGTCACCTGCATATAATATGGTGGTAGTGGTCTGTATCACAATAATATGTTTGCTGACTTTTATGTATTTTTTTCTCGCACTTCCATTTTCAAAGTCATTCAAGGTCATGGGGTCATGGACAAGGTAGTCTGCAACTAATATGATGATAGTAGTCAGTAATATATAATTATTTTTGAGTTTTATGTATTTTTCACATGTCTTTTGTTTTCAAGGTCATGGGGTTAAGGTCATGGCAGTCTGCATCTATTATGGCGGTGGTAGTCTGTGATATATCGTACTTGCTGATTTTCATGTATTTTTCTCTAGTTTTTATTTTCAAGGTAATTCAAGGTCATGGCATCAAGGTCGAGTAAGTCTGCATTTATTATGGTGGCTGGTTAATGTCTACCAAGATGGTGGTCAAACGAAGGCGAGAGCATAACAATATGGCATCTAACATAAGTGAGTAATCAGTGGAGCAATCATGACTAATTGGCATCTACCAAAATGGTGGCCTCCAGTAATGTATAAATAAATGACAAATGAAAAAATCATGATGGCCGAATGAGTATAGGTGAGGTGAATGGGGTGATAGTCAGTCGTCTGCTGAACATTGTGCTGGGAGTACCCACGGAAATGTAGGACTTAATAAAAATTACAATTTTTAAATAATTTTTAATAATAAATTTCTAATAATTATTAAATTAATTCGAATAGTAAATATTTAGTAATTTTTTAGTAATTGTTATTAATAATGTTTTGCGATGTTTGGATTTTTTTAATTTTTGGGGGCAAAGGTCATGGGTCAAGTTCAAAAGACATCTGCATACAAAATGGATGCATGATAGTTGAAAACCAAGATAGCTGGTGGTTAAGTATGAATCCGACACGGGATCCTTGTTTCGATCTAGTATACCCTATGCCTATAAAACCAAGATGGCTGCCACTGCTCTTTTGGTCCTAAGGAAGCCCTCAAATTATTTAAATAGGCTGAAAATTGGATTTCAGGTGCTTTCTTTTGTACATGAGTGGCTTCTACTCTTTTTTGGGGGCTTTTGCCATTTTCGAAGGAAAAACCCAAAACTTTTTAGAAATTTTGAAGGGAAAAAGGGAAAATTATGACAGTGGGAATACATAACAACATGGCGGCCGAGCGTATCCGAATCCGACACCCCACGGACTTATGCCTGATCCATCACTTCCCTACTACTTATATGTAAAAATTCTTGACAAGTAATACGAACTTTTTAAAAGGGTTGGGGGAGGGCTGTATGAAGGTTGGAGCGGGCCAGCAGTGCAGTGGGTAGAGAGACATTGGAACGTTACCGGCTCTCCATGCCTGCAGATGTGATCTGACCCGAGATGTGTCCAGTGCGCCAGGACCTTAAGGCATCATAATTTCGAGTTATTTAATATTTCTGTGCGGAATTTTGTCATCTGCTAGTTGTATAAAAGTTGAGAACATATAGAGTATAATCTACAAGCACAGACGACAAAATATGTGAAACGTAATTTCGAATGACCTGAAATCGTCATAAAAATATCAAAACTCCCCTCTTTTCATTCTAAGTCGGCCTGTATGAAGATTATTAAGTACACACAATTTCTGTACATAAGTGTGCCAAGAAATTCTGCGTGAAAGGGTGAGCAGGATTCAAAGCACATCCCCTTAAACGATAGCAGTACTCTGAGAGAATTATGCCAGAATAATAAAAATTTTACGTCGGTGCATTTAATTG
>CM057001.1:138298918-138300669 GCA_029891345.1 Dryococelus australis
GGTTAGGTTAGTAGGTTAGGTTGTTAGGTTAGGTTAGGTTAGGTTAGTTAGGTTAGGTTAGGTTAGGTTAGGTTGGTTAGTTAGGTAGGTTTAGGTTAGGTTAGGTTAGGTTGGTAGTTAGTTATGGTTGGTTAGTTAGGTTAGTAGGTAGGTTAGTTAGTTAGGTTAGGTTAGGTTGGTGTTAGGTTAGGTAGGTTGAGGTAGGTTGGTTAGTTAGTTAGTAGTTAGGTTAGTTAGGTAGTTAGGTTAGGGTAGGTTGGGTTAGGTTTTAGGTTGGTTTAGGTTAGGTTGGTGGTGGTAGGTTGGTAGGTTAGTAGGTTAGGTTGGTTAGGTTAGGTTAGGTTGGTTTGGTAGGTTTAGGTAGGTTAGTTAGTAGTTAGGGTGGGGTGGTTAGGTTAGGTTGTTAGTAGTTAGGTGGTAGTTAGGTTTAGGTGTTAGGTGTTAGGTTAGTTAGGTTAGGTTAGGTTAGGTTAGGTTGGTTGGTAGGTAGGTTAGTTGTGTAGGTGGTGGTGAGGTTGGGGTTGGTTGGTTAGGTTAGGTTAGGTTTGGTTAGTTAGGTTAGGTTGGGTTAGGTAGTTAGGTTAGGTTTGGTAGTTTAGGTTAGGTTGGTTAGTAGTTGGTTAGGTTAGGTAGGTTTAGGTGGTTAGGTTGGTGAGTTAGGGTAGGTTTTTGGTGGGTAGTGTTAGGTTAGGTTTGTGGGGTTAGGTTGGTTAGGGTAGGTGGGTTGTTGGTTGGGTGGTTGTTAGTTGTGGTGGTAGGTTGGTTGGTGGTTAGGTTAGGTAGTTGGTTTGGTGGAGGGTTAGGTGAGGTTGGTTGGGAGGGTTGGTTGGTTTGGGTAGGTTTTGGTTGGGTAGGTTGGTAGTGGGTGGGTTGGGTTAGGTTGGTAGGGTTTGGTTTGGTTGTTATTGTTGGGTTTAGTTGGTTTTGGTTAGGTTAGGTTTAGTTTTTTTTTTGTTTGTTGTGTTGGTTGGTTGGTGGTGGTGGTTTTGGTTGGTTGGTTTGGTTGGTGGTGGTTGTTTGGTTGGGGTTTTGGGGGTTGGTGGTTTTGGTTTTGGGTTGTTGGTTTGTGTTGGTGGTGGGTGTTGGTTGGTGGGGAGTGGTGTTTGTTTGGTTTTTGTTGGTTTTGGTTTTGGTTGGTGTTGTTGGTTAGTTAGGTTTGGGTTTTTGGTTGGTGGTTAGGTTGGTTTTAGTTGGTGGTGGTGTTAGAGGTTAGGTTGTTGGTGGTTTGTGGTGTGGTGGTTGTTGGGTTGGTAGGTTAGGTTAGGTTAGTGTTAGTTGGTTGGTTTTTTTTGTTAGTTGTTGGTTGGTTTGGTGTTTGGTTGGGTTTTGTTATTGTGGTGTTTGGTTTTTGGGTTGTTTGGTTGGGTGGTTTTGTTGTTGTTGGTTTGGTGGTGGTTGTTAGGTTGTTTGGTTGTGTTAGGTTAGGTTAGGTTGGTTAGGTTAGGTTAGGTTAGGTTAGGTTAGGTTAGGGTTTGGTTAGGGTTTGGTTAGGGTTTGGGGAGGTTAGGTTAAAAGGGTTTGGTTAGGTTAGTTAGGGTTAGGTTAGGTTAGTTTGGTTGGGGGTTATTAGGGTTGGTTAGGGAGGTAGGTTAGGTTTGGGTTAGGTTAGGTTTTTAGGTTAGGTTAGGTTTTGGTTAGGTTTGGTTAGGTTTTTGTTAGGTTAGGTTAGGTTAAAGGGTTAGGTTTGGGTTGGTTAGGTTAGGTTTGGTTTAGGTAAATTATTTTAATTTTGGTTAGGGTTTTTTATTGGT
>CM057001.1:138300769-138362711 GCA_029891345.1 Dryococelus australis
GACTCAAAACCAACATTTAGGAACACCCTCTCCTCTCACAGGGCCTGTTTCCACATCTGCAATCCAATTGTAAGACTTGTTGCTGGTTTTACAACTACCTAAGCTTATACTGCTCACATAATTGGACCTACTTCCATAGCTGTTTTAGTACTCCATATTACTATGACTCCTCGTGTTATCCCAAGACTCACAACCAACTTTTAGTAACACCCTCTCCTCTCACAGGGCCTGTTTCCACATCTGCAATCGAATTGTAAGACTTGGTACTGGTTTTACACATACCTACACTTATACTGCTAACATAATTGGACCCACTTCCATGGCTGTTTTAGTACTCCTTATTACTATGACTCCTGGTGTTATCCCAAGACCCACAACCATCTTTTAGGAACACCCTCTCCTCTCACAGGGCCTGTTTACACATTTGCAATCGAATTGTAAGACTTGATGCTGGTTTTACACATACCTACGCTTATACTGCTCACGTAATTAGACCCACTTCCTTAGCTGTTTTAGTACTCCATATTACTATAACTCCTGGTGTTATCCCAAGACTCAAAACCAGCTTTTAGGAACACCCTCTCCTCTCACAGGGCCTCTTTCCACATCTGCAATCCAATTGTAAGACTTGGTGCTGGTTTAACACATACCTACACTTATACTGCTAACATAATTGGACCCACTTCCATGGCTGTTTTAGTACTCCATATTACTATGTCTCCTGGTGTTATCCCAAGACTTACAACCAACTTTTAAGAACAACCCTCTCCTCTCACAGGGCCTGTTTCCACATCTGCAATTCAATTGTAATACTTGTTGCTGGTGTTACACCTACCTAAGCTTATACTGCTCACATAATTAGACCTACTTCCATAGCTGTTTTAGTACTCCATATTCCTATGACTCCTGGTGTTATCCCAAGACTCACAACCAACTTTTAGGAACACCCTGTCCTCTCACAGGGCCTGTTTCCACATCTGCAATCGAATTGAAAGTCTTGGTGCTTGTTTTACACATACCTACACTTATACTGCTCACATAATTGGACCCAATTCCATGGCTGTTTTAGTACTCCTTATTACTAGGACTCCTGGTGTTATCCCAAGACCAACAAACAACTTTTAGGAACACACTCTCCTCTTAAAGGGCCCGTTTCCACATCTGCAATCGAATTTTAATACTTAGTGCTGGTGTTACACATACCTACGCATAAACTCCTCACATAATTGGACTCACTTCCATAGCTGTTTTAGTACTCCATATTACTATAACTCCTGGTGTTATCCCAAGACTCACAACCAACTTTTAGGAACACCCTCTCCTCTCACATGGCCTGTTTCCACATCTGCAATCCAATTGTAAGACTTGGTGCTGGTTTTACACATACTTATACTGCTCACATAATTGGACCCACTTCCATAGCTGACTTAGTACTCCATAAAACTTTGACTCCTGGTATTATCCCAAGACACTCAACAACTATTAATAACACCCTCTCATCTCACATGGCCGGTTTCCACATCTGCAATCCAATTGTAAGACTTGGTGCTGGTTTTACACCTACCTACACTTATACTGCTCACATAATTGGACCCACTTCCATGGCTGTTTTAGTACTCCTTATTGCTATGACTCCTGGGTTAACCCAAGACCAACAAACATCTTTTAGGAACACACTCTCCTCGCAAAGAGCCCGTTTCCAGATCTGCAATTGAATTTTAAACCTTGGTGCTGGTTTTACACCTACCTACACCTATAGTGCTCACGTAATTGGATCCACATCCTTAGCTCTTTCAGTACTCCATATTACAATGATTCCTGGTGTTATCCCAAGACCCACAACCGACTTTTAGGAACACCCTCTCTCCTCTCACAGGTCATGTTTCCATATCTGCAATACAATTGTAAGACTTGGTGCTGGTTATACACCTACTATGATTATACTGATCACATAATTGGACCCACTTCCATAGCTGTTTTAGTACTCCATATTACTATGACTCCTAGTGTTATCCCATGACTCACAAATAACTATTAGGAACAACCTCTCCTCTCACAGGGCCTGTTTCCACATATGCAATCCATTTGTAAGACTTGGTGCTGTTTTTACACCTACCTACACTTATACTGCTCACATAATTGGACCCACTTCCACAGCTAATTTAGTACACCATATTACTATGACTCCTGGTGTTATCCCAAACCTCACAACCTACTTTTAGGAATTCCGATCTCCTCTCACATTGCCTGTTTCCACATCTGCAATCCAATTGTAAGACTTGGAGCTGGTTTTACACCTACCTACACTTATACTGCTCACATAATTGGACCGACTTCCGTAGGTGTTTTAGTACTCCATATTACTATGACTCCTGGTGTTATCCCAAGACTAACAACCAACTTTTAGGAACACCCTCTCTTCTCACAGGGCCTGTTTCCACAACTGCAATCGAATTGAAAGACTTGGTGCTATTTTTACACCTACCTATGCTTATACTGCTCACATAATTGGACCCAATTCCATAGCTGTTTTAGTTCTCCATATTACTATGACTCCTGGTGTTTTCCCAAAACTCACAACCAACTTTTAGGAACACCCTCTCATCTCACATAGCCTGTTTCCACATCTGCAATCCAATAGTAAGATTTGGTGCTGATTTTCAACACATCCCTTAACTTATAGTGCTAACGTAATTGGACCCACTTCCATAGCTGTTTTAGTACTCCATATTAAAATGATTCCTGGTGTTATCCCAAAACTCACAACCGACTTTTAGGAACACCCTCTCCTCTCACAGGGCCTGTTTCCACATTTGCAATCGAATTAAAAGACTTGGTGCTATTTTTACACCTACCTATGCTTATACTGCTCACATAATTGGACCCACTTCCATAGGTATTTTAGTTCTTCATATTACTATGACTCTTGTTGTTATCCCAAGACTCACAACCAAATTTTGGGCACACCCTCTCCTCTCACAGGGCCTGTTTCCACATCTGCAATACAATTGTAAGACTTGGTGCTGGTTTTACACATAACTACACTTATACTGCTGACATAATTGGACCCACTTCCAGAACTGTTTTAGTACTCCATATTACTATGACTCATGGTGTTATCCCAAGACTCACAACCAACTTTTAGGATAACCCTCTCATCTCACAGGGTCTGTTTCCACATCTGCAATCCAATTGTAAGATTTCGTGCTGGTTTTACACATACCTTAACTTATAGTTCTCACGTAATTGGACCCACTTCCATAGCTGTTTTAGTACTCCATATTACTATGATTCCTAATGTTATCCCAAGACTCACAACCGACTTTTAGGAACACCCTCTCCTCTCACAGGTCATGTTTCCACATCTACAATCCAATTGTAAGACTTGGTACTGGTTATACACCTTACTATGATTATACTGCTCACATAATAGTCCGACTTCCTTAGCTGTTTTAGTACTCCTTATAACTATGACTCCTCTTGTTATCCCAAGACTCACAACCAACTTTAAGGAACACCCTCTCCTCTCACAGGGCCTGTTTCCACATCTGCAATCCAATTATAAGACTTGGTGCTGGTTTTACACATTCCTACACTTATACTGCTCACATAATTGGACCCACTTCCATAGCAGTTTTAGTACTCCATATTACTATGACTCCTGGTGTTATCCCAAAACTCCCAACCAACTTTTAGGAAAACCCTCTCCTTTCACAGGGCCTGTTTCCACATCTGCAATCCAATTGTAAGTCTTAATGCTGGTTTTACACATACCTACGCTTATACTGCTCATATTATTGGACCCACTTCCATAGCTGTTTTAGTACTCCATATTACTATAACTTCTGGTTTTATCCCAAGACTCTCAACAACTATTAGGAACACCCTCTCCTCTCACATGGCCTGTTTCCACATCTGCAATCCAATTGTAAGACTTGGTGCTGGTTTTACACATACCTACACTTATACTGCTCACATAATTGGACCCACTTCCATAACTGTTTTAATACTCTCTAATACTATGACTCCTTGTGTTATCCAAGACTAACAACCAACTTTTAGGAACACCCTCTCCTCTCACAGGGCCTGTTTCCACATTTGCAATCGAATTGTAAAACGTTGTTCTGGTTTTACACATAACAACGCTTATACTGCTGACATAATTGGACCCACTTCCATAGATGTTTTAGAACTCCATATTACTATGACTCCTGGTGTTATCCCAAGACTCACAACCAACTTTTAGGAAAACCCTCTCCTTTCACAGGGCCTGTTTCCACATCTGCAATCCAATTGTAAGTCTTGGTGCTGGTTTTTCACCTACCTAAGCTTATACTGCTCACATAATTGGACCTACTTTCATAGCGATTTTAGTACTCCATATTACTATGACTCCTGGTGTTATCCCAAGACTCACAACCAACTTTTAGGAACACCCTCTCCTCTCACAGGGCCTGTTTCCACATCTGCAATCGAATTGTAAGACTTAGTGCTGGTTATACACCTACCTACACTTATACTGCTCACATAATTGGACCCACTTCCATGGCTGTTTTAGTACTCCTTATTACTATGACTCCTGGTGTTCTCCAAGATCAACATACAACTTTTAGGAACACACTCTCCTCTCAAAGGGCCCGTTTACACATCTGCAATCATATTTTAAGACATGGTGCTGGTTTTACACCTACCTACACTTATAGTGCTCATGTAATTGGACCCACTTCCATATCTGTTTTAGTACTCCATATTACAATGATTCCTGGTTTTATCCCAAGACTCACAACCGACTTTTAGGAACACCCTTTCCTCTCACAGGTCATGTTTCCACATCTACAATCCAATTGTAAGACTTGGTGCTGGTTATACACCTACTTATGATTATACTGCTCACATAATTGGTCACACTTCCATAGCTGTTTTAGTACTCCATATTACTAAGACTCCTGGTGTTTTCCCAAGACTCACAACCAAATTTTAGGAACAACCTCTCCTCTCACAGTGACAGTTTCCACATGTTCAAACCAATTGTCAGTCTTGGTGCTGGTATTACACCTACCTACACTTATACTGCACACATAATATTACCACTTCCATAGCTGTTTTAGTACTCCATATTACTATAACTCCTGGTGTTATCTCAAGACTAACAACCTACTTTTTGGAACACCCTCTCCTCTCACAGGGCCTGTTTCCACTTCTGCAATCCAATTGTAATACTTGGTGCTGGTTATACACCTACCTATGATTATACTGCTGACATAATTGGACCTACTTTCATAGCTGTTTTTGTACTCCATAAAACTATGACTGCTGGTGTTATCCCAAGACTCACAACCAACTTTTAGGAACAACCTCTCATCTCACAGGGCCTGTTTCCACATCTGCAATCCAATTGTAAGACTTGGTGCTGGTTTTACACCTACCGACACTTATACTGCTCTCATAATTGGTCCCACTTCCATAGCTGTTTTAGTACTCCATATTACTATGACTCCTGGTGTTATCCCAAGACTCACAACCAACTTTTAGGAACACCCTCTCATAACACAGGGCCAGTTTCCACATTTGCAATCCAATTGTAAGACTTGGTGCTGGTTTTACACCTACCTTCACTTATACTGCTCACATAATTGGACCCACTTCCATAGCTGTTTTAGTACTCCATATTACTATGATTCCTAATGTTATCCCAAGACTCACAACCGACATTTAGGAACACCCTCTCCTCTCACAGGTCATGTTTCCACATCTACAATCCAATTGTAAGACTTGGTACTGGTTATACACCTACCTATGATTATACTGCTCACATAATAGTCCGACTTCCTTAGCTGTTTTAGTACTCCTTATAACTATGACTCCTCTTGTTATCCCAAGACTCACAACCAACTTTAAGGAACACCCTCTCCTCTCACAGGGCCTGTTTCCACATCTGCAATCCAATTATAAGACTTGGTGCTGGTTTTACACATTCCTACACTTATACTGCTCACATAATTGGACCCACTTCCATAGCAGTTTTAGTACTCCATATTACTATGACTCCTGGTGTTATCCCAAAACTCCCAACCAACTTTTAGGAACACCCTCTCATCTCTCAGGGCCTGTTTCCACATCTGCAATCCAATTGTAAGATTTGGTGCTGATTTTCAACACATCCCTTAACTTATAGTGCTCACGTAATTGGACCCACTTCCATAGCTGTTTTAGTACTCCATATTACAATGATTCCTGGTGTTATCCCAAAACTCACAACCGACTTTTAGGAACACCCTCTCCTCTCAAGGCCATGTTTCACATCTGCAATGCAATTGTAAGACTTGGTGTGGTATACACTACCTATGATTATTACTGCTCAAATAATTGGACCCACTTCCAATGCTGGTGTTTAGTATCCATATTACTATAATACCTGGTGTTATCCCAAGACTCACAACCAACTTTTAGGAACACCCTCTCCTTCACAGGCCTGTTTCCACATCTACAATCCAATTGTAGACTTGGTGCTGGATTATACACATACCTATGATTATACTGCTCACATAATTGGACACATTCCATAGTCTTTTTTGTACTCATATTACTATGACCCTGGTGTTATCCAGACTCACAACCACTTTTAGGAACACCTCTCTCTCACAGGGCCTGTTTCCACATTTGCAATCGAATTGTAAGACTTGTGCTGGTTTTACACATACTACGCATATACTGCTCACATAATTGGACCCACTTCCATAGTTGTTTTAGTACTCCATATTACTGTGACCCTGGTTTTTCCCAAGACTAACATCCAACTTTTAGAACACCTCTCTTCACAGCGCTGTTTCCACATATGCAATCATTTGTAAGACTTGGTGCTGGTTATACACCTACATATGCTTATACTGCTCACATAATTGGCCCCACTTCCATAGCTGTTTTAGTACTCCATATTACTATGACTCCTGGTATTTTTACAAGACTCACAAACAACTTTGGGAACAACCTCTCCTCTCACAGTGACTGTTTCCACATATTCAAAAAAAATGTAAGTCTTCATGCTGATTTTACACCTACCTACGCTTATACTGCTCACATAATTCTACCCACTTCCTTAGCTGTTTTAGAACTCCATATTACTAGGACTGCTGGTGTTATCCCAAGACTCACAACCAACTTTTTTGGAACGCCCCTCTCCTCTCACAGGGCCTGTTTCCACATCTGCAATACAATTGTAAGACTTGGTGCTGGTTTTACACATACCTACACTTATACTGCACACTTAATTGGACCCACTTCCATAGCTGTTTTAGTACTCCATATTACTATGACTCCTGGTGTTATCCCAAGACTCACAACCAACATTTAGGAACACCCTCTCGGCCCACAGGGCCTGTTTCCACATCAGCAATCCAATTGTAAGACTTGATGATGGTTTTACACATAACTACACTTATATTGCTAACATAATTGGTCAAACTTCCATAGCTGTTTTAGTACTCCATATTACTATGACTCCTGGTGTTATCCCAAATCTCAAAACCAACTTTTAGGAATACCCTCTCCTCTCACAGGGCCTGTTTCCACATCTGCAATAAAATTGTAAGAGTTAGTGCTGGTTTTACACCTACCTACACTTATACTGCTCACATAATTAGACCCACTTCCAAAACCGCTTTTAGTACTCCATATTACTATGACTCCTGGTGTTATCCCAAGACTCACAACCAACTTTTAGGAACACCCTCTCCTCTCACAGGGCCTGTTTCCACAACTACAATCCAATTGTAAGTCTTGGTGCAGGTTTTACACATTCCTACACATATACTGCTCACATAATTGGACCCACTTCCATGGCTGTTTTAGTACTCCATATTACTATGACTCCTGGTGTTTTCCCAAGACTCACAACCAACTTTTAGGAACACCCTCTTCTCTCACAGGACCTGTTTCCACATCTGCAATACAATTGTAACATTTGGTGCTGGTTTTACACCTACCTACACATATACTGCTCACATAATTGGACCCACTTCCATTGCTGTTTTAGTTCTCCATATTACTATGACTCCTGGTGTTTTCCCAAGACTCACAATCAAATTTAAGTACACCTTCTCCTCTCACAGGGACTGTTTCCACATCTGCAATAAAATTGTAAGACTTGGTGCTGGTTTTACACATAACTACACTTATACTGCTCACATAATTGGACCCACTTCCATTGCTGTTTTAGTTTCCATATTACTATGACTCCTGGTGTTTTCCCAAGACTCACAATCAAATTTAAGTACACCTTCTCCTCTCACAGGGACTGTTTCCACATCTGCAATAAAATTGTAAGACTTGGTGCTGGTTTTACACATAACTACACTTATACTGCTGACATAATTGGACCCACTTCAAGAGTTGTTTTAGTACTCCATATTACTATGACTCCTGGTGTTATCCCAAAACTCACAACCAACTTTTAGGAACACCCTCTCATCTCACAGGGCCTGTTTCCACATCTGCAATCCAATTGTAAAATTTGGTGCTGTTTATACACATACCTTAACTTATAGTGCTCACATAATTGGTCCCACTTCCATAGCTGTTTTAGTACTCCATATTACAATGATTCCTTGTGTTATCCCAAGACTCACAACCGACTTTTAGGAACACCCTCTCCTCTCACAGGGCATGTTTCCACATCTGCAATCCAATTGTAAGACTTAGTGCTGTTTATACACATACATATGATTATACTGCTCACATAATTGGACCCACTTCCATAGCTGTTTTAGTACTCCATATTACTATGACTCCTGGTGTTATCCCAAGACTCACAACCAAATTTTAGGAACACCCTCTCCTCTCACAGGGAATGTTTCCACAATTGCAATACAATTGTAAGACTTGGTGCTGGTTTTTACACCTACCTACACTTATACTGCTCACATAATTGGACCCACTTCCATAGTTGTTTTAGTACTCCATATTACTATGACCCTGGTTTTATCCCAAGACTCACATCCGACTTTTAGGAACACCCTCTCCTCTCACAGCGCCTGTTTCCACATCTGCAATCCAATTGTAAAACTTGGTGATGGTTATACACTACATATTATTATACTGCTCTCATAATTGGACCCACTTCCATAGGTGTTTTAGTACTCCATATTACTATGACTCCTGGTGTTTTCCCAAGACTCACAACCAACTTTTAGGAACAACCTCTCTTCTCACAGGGCCTGTTTCCACATCTGCAATCGAATTGCAAGACTTGGTGATGGTTTTAACACCTACCTATGCTTATACTGCTCACATAATTGGACCCACTTCCATAGGTGTTTTAGTACTCCATATTACTATGACTCCTGGTGTTATCCCAAGACTCACAACCAACTTTTAGGAACACCCTCTCCTCTCACAGGGAATGTTTCCACAATTGCAATCCAATTGTAAGACTTGGTGCTGGTTTTACACATACCTACACTTATACTGCTCACATAATTGGACTCACTTTCATAGATATTTTAGTACTCCATATTACTATGACTCCTGGTGTTATCCCAAGACTCACAACCAACTTTTAGGAAACACCCTCTCCTCTCAAAGGGCCTGTTTCCACATCTGCAAACCAGTTGTAAGACTTGGTGCTCGTTTTGCACCTACCTACACTTATACTGCTCATATAATTGGACCTACTTCCAAAACCGCTTTTAGTACTCCATATTACTATGACTCCTGGTGTTAGCCCAAGACTCACAACCAACTTTTAAGAACACCCTCTCCTCTCACAGGGCCTGTTTCCACATCTGCAATCCAATTGTAAGTCTTGGTGCAGGTTTTACACCTTCCTACACATATACTGCTCACATAATTGGACTCACTTACATAGCTGTTTTAGTTCTCCATATTACTATGACTCCTGGTGTTTTCCCAAGACTCACAACCAACTTTTAGGAACACCCTCTTCTCTCACAGGGCCTGTTTTCACATCTGCAATACAATTGTAAGATTTGGTGCTGGTTTTACACCTACCTACACATATACTGCTCACATAATTTTACCCACTTCCATAGGTGTTTTAGTTCTCCATATTACTATGACTCTTGGTGTTATCACAAGACTCACAACCAAATTTTAGAAACACCCTCTCCTCTCACAGTGCCTGTTTCCACATCTGCAATCCAATTGTAAGATTTGGTGCTGGTTTTACACATACCTTCACTTATAGTGCTCATGTAATTGGACCCACTTCCATAGCTGTTTTAGTACTCCATATTACTATGATTCCTGGTGTTATCCCAAGACTCACAACCGACTTTTAGGAACACCCTCTCCTCTCACAGGGCCTGTTTCCACATCTGCAGTCCAATTGTAAGACTTGGTGCTGGTTTTACACCTACCTACACTTTTACTGCTCACATAATTGGACCCACTTCCATAGCTGTTTTAGTACTCCATATTACTATGACTGATGGTGTTATCCCAAGACTCACAACAACTTTTAGGAACACCCTCTCCTCTCACAGGTCCTGTTTCCACATCTGCAATACAATTGTAAGACTTGGTGCTGGTTTTACACCTACCTACACATATACTGCTCACATAATTTTACCCACTTCCATAGGTGTTTTAGTACTCCATATTACTATGACTCCTGGTGTTATCCCAAGACTCACAACCAACTTTTAGGAACACCCTCTCCTCTCACGGGGCCTGTTTCCACATCTGCAATACAATTGTGAGACTTGGTGCTGGTTTTACACCTTCCTACACTTATACTGCTCACATAATTGGACCCACTTCCATAGCTGTTTTAGTACTGCATATTACTATGACTCCTGGTGTTATTCCAATTCTCCCAACCAACTTTTAGGAACACCCTCTCCTCTCACAGGGCCTGTTTCCACAATTGCAATACAATTGTAAGACTTGGTGCTGGTTTTACACCTACCTACACTTATACTGCTCACATAATTGGACCCACTTCCATAGTTGTTTTTGTACTCCATATTACTATGACTCCTGGTGTTATCCCAAGTGTTTTCCAAACACCCTCAACAGTTTTTGGAAAAATTCCCCACCCCCCCTGAAAGAATGTTTAATGATTTACCTTTAACTGATGGTTTAGATATAAATAAATTTTTAGATTTCCTGTATGTCACTGTTCGTCTTCCCCAAAGTAATTCAGTACCAGAACCTCAGTTGCTGGATGTTATTTTCCTTTTCATTCAAAGACCATTATAGAACGCACACAACATGCCATTGCTCAGTGCCTTACTTTTGACGCATAACATAAAAATATTTTGCATTTTTTTAATTCCTGCCAGACTTTTGACTGAACAATGTTTGAAGCATTTCAATAGTTTGAAGCGCCCTTATGAGGCATTGCCATTTTATGTAAGAAGTAATAAAGATTCTGCCATAGTACTAAGGTTGTCACTTTGTGAACAAGGAGTGGTTGATAACGAGGGACTTGCACTCCAGGAATGCACCCGCTTAGTTTATCTAGATAAACAAAAAACTTTTGCAGGTATATATAAGATGTGTATTCAGTCATAAAATATGCGCTATGTGGATCAGAGGCATGAAAAGCCAAATTTTTCTTTTAAGCGTAACTCTTTTCATAGGCAGCAACCAAATAAATCAAGCACCTTTGCAGAACAGAGTGACAAAAGTCAAAATAGACCAACAGGCAATAGGCCTACTGAACAAGGGAAATATACTTTAGAATATGGGTAAAGTAAATAGAGATGTTGACACATGTAAACCATGCACTTCCAGTGGTATTCGTAGCTCGCCTATCTGTTATTATTGCAAAAAGACTGGACATGTAATTGCAATTGTTTACAGTTAAAAAACATGCTCAGCAAGGAGAAGTGAGCGACCGCCCTCGCTTTTGTTGTAAACCCATTCTTGTCTCTTACAATGCTCACATTTCTCCCAGGATTGACGTTTGTACCCTTTTCCAACAGTTGTTTGGACTTGTGTCGTGTCCAGTTTCCTAATGGTTTGGACTTGTGTCGTGTCCAGTTTCCTAATGTTATTGGTGTTCGTAAAGTAAGTACTGCACATGTAGAATTAAATGTAGGTTCTGCTTCCATCAGATTGTTTGAAGAGAACCACTTTTAATGTTTTATTACTTCTAAAGCTCCATTGCCGATTTCTTGTTGTGCTGTAACAAAGGTGAAAATTTCACGCTTTACTTGGATGATAAAATTTCTCGTTGCTGACGAGCTGAGTTTAGATTTTATTATTGGAGCAGATTTCGTGAGAAAAACCGGTCTTATTCTAGATGTTCAGGAGGGACATATTTTTTTTTTAATTTACCTCAAAAGAGAAAATTGCTTTTATTGGTAACCAAGTAACTTCTACCACCTCCAAAATTAATGTGGATTTCGAAGCAAGAGTTTTAGAAACCCTTTTGTTCATTTATCTGATTTAGAGCAAAATGAAAATCGGAAATTTTGTGATCCTTTTTCCAGTGTGTTTACAACTGAAGTAGTACTAACCAAAATGCTTGAGTTTGAGATCAAGCTTTTAGACCAAGAACCAGTTAAAAGTCATCCCTATCGTTTGGCCCCTCCGAAAATGGAGCTACTTACATTGCAGGTCCGAGACCTGATACATAAAGGATTTATAGAACAACCAACGTCACTATACGGTAGCCCAGCTTTTCTTGTTCCTAATCCTAATGGAAAACAATGCATGATTATTGATTACTGTAAGCTAAATAAGAAAATTTAATTTGTATCTGTGCCATTACTGGACTTGCACTCTGCCTTTCATTGGTTTAGTAAGGCGAAGATTTTTACCGCCATAGATTTAAATGCTGCTTACTACCAGATACCTTTTAGTAAAGAATCTAAACACATAACCAGTTTTTGTGTGCCGTGGAACTTGTATCAGTTCACACGTGTCCCCTTTGGTTTGGCAACAGGTGCCCAAGTACTCACAAGGCTCTTAGATCAGATATTTCATTATGTAACATTTAAATTTGTATACAATTATCTTGATGATTTGATGGTCTATTCTGACAATATTCAGGAACATTTAACCCATTTAGAAGACATTTCTTCGCGTTTGAAAACAGTGGGTTTAACAATAAATCCTGCCAAGGTCAAGTCTGTGTATCCTAAGATTTCATTTCTGGCTCATAAAATTTCAAGTCAGGGCATTTACATAGGCCCAGAAAGTACCAAAGCAGTTAGGAATTGTCCCCAACCTAAGGATGCAAATGGCATAGCACGTTTTAACGGTATGATTCAGGTTTTTTGGGAAGGTCATTCCACTTTTGGCAGAAAAGGCTGTACCTGTTAACCAATTCAGAAAGAAAAATTCCAACAGAAAGTGTTAAATACTTTAAAAAATGACATTACAAATCCTCCTGTGTTGCGAATGGTTGACTTTTCCAAGCAGTTCATTTTACAAACCGATGCCTCTAGTTTGACTGTAGGGGCAGTCCTTTTACAGGAAATAAATGGTGTACATCAGCCGGTGGCTTATGCTTCACGTATTTTGACCCTTGAGGAAAGAAAATCATCTACTATCTATGGATTAGAATGTTTAGCAGTTGTATTTCGTGTTCATGAATTCTGTGTATATCTTGAACATTCTGAAATTCTGTTGGAAATAGATAATCAGACTTTGTCTTGCCTGTTAGCACACCCACACCAGTTAGTTAAAATAGACCATTGGGTGATGAGAATCTCCTCTCTGAAATTTAACGCCCTACAAATTAATGGTACTGAGAATGTTGTTGCAGATGCCCTCTCGGTGCACTGCACGTTCAAAGGAACTAAAGTGTTAGAAGAAACTGAAAATTTAGTAAGTTGTAACCTTTTGACTGATTTCACTTCGACTTTTGATAACATAAAGAACTACCAGGAACAAGATCCGAAGTTAAAAGTTACTATTCAGAAATTATAGAATTTACAAAAACCATATTCATTGTCTAAAAGTGTCTTATTTTGTAAGTCTCGTGACAACAGAAAATATCATGTTTTGCCTAATGTTCTGAAACCCACGGTTTTTGAGTATTTTCATTATTCACCTGTAGGTGGACACCTAGGAACTTGCAAGACTATTCAGGCCATCAGGAAACATTTTATTTGGAAAGAAATGAATGTAGAAATTACAGATAGTATAAAAATGTGTACCGTATGTGCTATGAGCAAACCAGCAGGAAACACTCATTTAGGATTTCTAAATTCAGAAGAAGCTAAGAAACCAATGCAGAATGATCATGGGTCATTCATCAAACTACTTACACCTGGTGCTGCGATCACCACACTCCTTACACTGCACTTGATGACTATATATATAATATTGCTGAATTTCAGTTTAGCACCAATACTGTCACAGTTGATGCAAGTGAAATACTCAATTGTAACCTTCTAACTATCAACATTATGGCATTGCGAGTGTGCTTTTAGGAAGCATAGTCTTGAAATACACTTTGTTGGTTGCATGATGTGTCGTCCTCTGCAAATAATTAATGTAGTCAAATGTGCACCATATCACAGTTCTTAGTCTGATGCAAGAGGTAACAGATCACACTCTCTTCCCTCGCATTTTCAGCATTCAGTCTGGTCAGTTTTTTATGTGCATTTCTTGCATTTAATTCGGCAGGTTATTTTCAAGCATTCTAGTAATTAAATTACACATAAATTTCCCCCACAAAGTATAAATTCTACCGAAAATTTCGAATGCCACCTCGGACCAGTGTGCTTTCAGAGTGTAAATACGATAATGAAGTGTTAATTTAATAGCATGCTTACGACCTACATCCCGACAGCTTGACATAAAACCATTTCGGAAAATTCTTGATACTGAAAACTAACGAGGGCAGCTACAGTGATATACCCTCTCATACATTATGCACTTCTAAGAAATCAATACTTCACTCAATCCCAAACCTCCGTAATGCTTTTTCCAATCCTTCTCCACAATCCTCCTCTGCAAGCCTCAACAATTCTCAGTAATCCTCCTCAGTAATACTCATCAATCCTTAGTAATCCTCTTAACAATCCTCAAGATTCCTCCTAAGCAATCTCACCATTCCTCAGTAATCCTCCTCACCTATCCTTACCAGTTATCCTCAGTAGTCCTCAATAATACTCCTCACCGATCCTCACCAGTCCTCCTCAGTAATCTTCCTGGCCAATCCTTACTAGTCCTCTTCAGAAATCATCAGTAATCCTCCTCGCCGATCTTAACCAGTCCTGCTCAGCAATTCTCAGTATTCCTCCTCACCAATCCTCACCAATCCTCAGAATCCTCCTGACCATTCCTCACTAGTCCTCTTGAACAATCCTCAGTAATCCTCCTCAGTAATACTTACCAGTCCTCAGTAAACCTCATTAATCCTCCTCACCAATCTGCAGCAATCCTCAGTAATCCTCCTGATCATCCCTCACAATTCCTCTTCAGCAATCCTCTTTAATTGTTCTCACTAAATATCCACCAGTCCTTCTCAGTAATCCTCAGTTATCCTACTCACTAATCCTTTGTGATCCTCGGTAATCATCCTGACGAATACTCTCAAGTCCTCAGAAATCCTTAGTAATCCTCCTCACCAATCCTCACAAGTCCTCACCAATCCTCAATAATCCTCCTACCAATACTCACCAAACCTCACCAGTCCTCACTTCTCCTCAGAAATCCTCAGTAATCTTCCTCCCCATTAATCCTCAATAATTCCTCTACCAATCCCCAGATGTCCTCTTCAGAAATTCCCCGTAATCCTCCTCAGGATTCCTAACAAATCCCTAACAAACCTCAGTAATCCTCCTCACCAAGCCTTTGCCAGTCCTCAACAATCCTCAGTAATCCTCCTCACCAATCCTCAACAGAATTCCTCAGAAATCCTCAGTAATCATCCTCGACAATCCTTACCAGTCCTTACTCAGAAATATTCTGTAACCATCCTCATTATCAATTATCCTCAGTAATCATCATGACCAATCCTCATCCAAAAATATTCCTGATTTACTCAAAAAACATTTCCAAAATTTTCCTCATCCTTCCAAAATATGCCAAATTCCTCAATATATTCCTTATTATTCAAATATATTCCAAACAAATATTCATCATTCCTCAAAAAAATACCCAATATTCCTTAAAAACGTTTCTCTTCCATCAGAAACTTTCCTCGTTCCTCATTCCTCAAAAATTTTGTTTATTGCTCATTCCTCCAAAAATTACTCATTTTCTTAAAAATATTCCTCACTCCTCAAAAGTATTCCTTACTCCTCAGAAATATTCCTCATAAACAGCACTTTCTCAGTTTGTTTAATTATTAAACAAAGCACAGCCGAATTAATAAAGCCCGAGAAAAATATAATACTTCTTATTTTACCATATTGTTCCTAGCACATTTTCTCGCACTTTTTTAACTTAATTTTTTTAGGTACCTTTCCTTAGGTTCACCGATAATTGAAGATGTCTCCTAAATATACGTGAAATTTCCGCCATGTTGCAAAGCGATTAAATGAACACATATATCAACAAGTTAATTGGGGTCTTCGGGAAATATGTAGTTGGTGTTCTGGTCGTCTTCTGCATTATACTTGCAGTTTTTTCTTCAAAAAAAGCCAGTAGGGAGATGTGTGAGGACGTCGAAAAACTGGCACAGTTTTCTCCATCAACGCTCTCTTCGTTATTGTATCAATGGCCTTTCTCTTTTTAAGCAGAGGAATTTCCCGCTTCTTCGTCAGCACAAACGTTAGCGAGTATCCTTTCCTTTGTAGGAGGAGTATCGTTGGAAACAAATCTTCGCAGTTACTGGAGCTAGAGTTATTTTTGAAGCTCAATGAGTTCACGTGTCAATTTATCAAGTGTATATTTAAAACAAACTGATTGTATAACACACTGTTCGTTGCTTGTACCATGCAGCTTATTGTTAACTGGGGAAGCGATGTCGTAATATGCGGTTTCTCAGTAGAAGGAACGCTATATTAACACACCTCAACATGTCCATTCAAGGTATCGCCTCTAGCGAACACCCTAGGTCAGTTTTTGAAGCTAAAAATACCACGAAATGGGTTCTTAGGACATTCATTCTTCTCATATCGCTTCACATTGTAGTCGAAAACATAAACTTTGTCGCTTTATCAGCACTGTCGGCGATTCTACGATGAAGGTGCTGGTTCCGACTCCATTTTCATAATGGTCAGTCGTACGTGCGAATAATCTTTGGTACAAGGAGAGTGATCAATTCCATGTCAATTTCAGATAACCGTGTCAGAATTACAACTGAGATGATACTGATATATATTGTTCGATATAATCGCGATTCATATTTACCAGTGCATTTAGAGACATGAATAAACCTGTATATAATTCTTTCATTTGCATTTTTTAAATAATTTGTTTTCCAATCAACAGTTTACTTGTATGCAATGTTTATGTAACTGAAATTGCATTTTATTAAACACCTTAGAACAGATTATTGAAAAAAGTTAATTTTTTTATTTTGAAATGATATATAAAGTACCATTACACCTTATATCAGTATTTTATTCTTAAATTAATTTTTGTAATTAAAATTTCAGATTTTTTTATGGCACAAGGAATAAATTAAACTCGTAATCATGTCTTAAATAAATTTGTTTTACTGGGTGAAATCTGTTTTACAGAATTCACATAAAATAGTCCCGTGTATAAGCGAAGCAGAGCTCTTTGTACATTCGCGAGCTTCATATCGGCTCAGGACAAGTTATATTGCAAACTCCGCAGAGCGAAAGCAGCACTGATAGTCTTGTAGTGCAGCGCTGATCCCAAGTGGTTTCAGCTCATCCTAAGGTGAAGGAGCCGAAGTTGGTGGTACGTACGTAGATGATGTAGGAGGGGAAGGAAGAGAGAATCCATGTTTATTGCAGTTCATCCCAGCAACGATGAAGTTTTCTGGATCTCTTTCTTACAGAACTGACACCGAAGAAGCGATGAGTCTCGCAGTGTAACCTTACACGACTTTATAGGTTTGCAGAAACTGTCATTACGGTATAACCCACATTTGAAGCAAAGATACCTGATCTGGGATTCTACATACATCCATGAATTTCATGACGATGTGCAATGTGTTGGTACAGAAGTACCCTGTCACAGTAGCTGCAGGGAAAAGTTGTCGCTGGTGTGAATGTATCAGTCGATGAAGCGAGCTCTGTTGAATATGGTCCAGCCACAGAACCAGATGGTTCTTCCCGTGGTGAAGCTGCTGCAGTGACAGGTGAAGAAGCTACCGGAACGACCCAAAACTTCGTTTTACTCGATGGCGCTGCTGGAAGGCTATCCTTGGAGTAGCCCAAGGATAGTATATGGTAGAGCCGATCCACTATCCACGACGCCTGCCAGTGAACGGAGCTCACTGTCATGAATCTACCGGCTTATATAGCAACACGCACACACACACATGTTACATAAAACTACGTGGTCATACCCCCATGTACCCCTACCACCAAAATATCTCGTGGCTATGCATCGACTCCCTTTCTCTTTTCACCTATATGGCTGTTATCAGTCCATGTGAGTGGTGCTTCGGACATTGGGACCGAAGACTACATGGTACAGAATTCTTTTATGAATTATTATTTAAAATTATTTTATGATTTATTTATTAGCTCTGTAATAGGTAGGTGGATTCCAAAGATGTGCTACCCAAAACAGGCCAAATTTGTCATGAAAATTACTGAAACAGAAATTATACAGGGAAACTTCCTGGACGCCACTAATAAAATGCAGGCAGAATGGCGAACCAATGAATAAAAGAGTTCTAGACACTCTAAACAATGAAAATAGTGACATAGCCACTTAACATAGAGAAGCCCCATCACATCCCAATATTAGAAATATAATTCCAACATTCCCAGACGTGCACAACCTAATGATGAAAAATTGTAGAACCAACGACAAAAAAAAATACAAAAAAATAGTTCGCATAAACATTGAACTATACAGGACCTGTTGAAAAAAAATGTTTTGACGAAAGAGATGTACACAACCTACTAACAAATAAGTGCAGAACCAACAACTAATAAACATTCGCAGAAGGATGCAGAAGTACAAACCCCACCAGCGATGAGAAAGTTTAGAAACAAACACATGTACACATGTATGCAGACCACCAACGATGACAAAATGTCCTAACCGACGACGAGAAATGTAGAACCTATGACAAAAACATTAACAGATGAACTCACCAACACCAATGAAAAAAATTATCAGAAGTACGCACCCGACCAACGATGAACAAATCGCAGGGCCAGCGACGAACAAATACCAAAAAAAAAAATTCGGAAGACGCAGAAGTATACAGCCCACCGGCGATGGCAGAACCAGTGATGACAAAATATTAATAAATACAGAAAAAAATGACACACACAGGAGCAGAACTATACAGACACTAATGAAAAATGTATCATCTGGAGCCCCTAACAAGGTAAATACAAAACATAATTTCAGAACCGATGCTGAAGAATATTAACACACAGAAGAAACTGCTCCGCGCAGGTACACGCTAATATGAATAAAGACCTCCTCGTCATTGCTTTTGTCCATTAGGCCCTTTCGTGCTTCGGCCTCCCAATAGGTGGGCGAGATGGATGACGCCCTCTCATTGCAGGTAACGAAAGCCCCAAACTGGTATTCAGGCACATAAACAGTCTCCCTACTTCAAGGTTCTGAGACGCTCGCCCTCAGATAGCAAACATGAGAAAAGGCTAGGGTTCTATACATTACCTTAGTGCTTCTCCAGTGCACAATAATCTATTTATTTATGTCGCATTGTACCAGTATGGTAGTGTGTGTATCCAATCGTCCTGTTGTTCCAGTTGTATTGGCAAATTTAATTTTTTAAATTGATTCGGTTATTTAATTGTTTCCATCTTAAGTGGTTATTTCTTATTGCCTAAATAATTTATCTTTTATCAAAACATGCTCTGGTTAATTTAAATTGCTTAGTTTGTACAACTTAAATGTTAAACATTAGGCCTACTGAGTAATTTAAGAAATTTTAATATTTACTCCAAGTTTGGTATGTTTAAATAATTTAATTTGTGCATTCAATTAAAAATATTATTTTATTCACCTCATTCTTGGAAACATGAATTTTTGTTCTATTCAATTTGGATTAATTTAAAATGTGTTAAGTATTTCTATAAATCATATTTTTGCCAACTTTAAGTTAAAGTAACATAACAAAAAATGCCTTTATTATGTATTTAGAGGTATTTCTGTATGTATATATATACACAATCAATTAGTTGCCACGGACCAAACTTCTGAGCACACTCGATTCGATATATACGCTCGATTGCAATGTAATTGCTGTCATCTTCAACCTTGTAGGTACATCATTTAGTCGACTGATATCTGCAGCGTCCGTTGATGTTTTAAGATTTTTACGACC
Source organism: Dryococelus australis (assembly GCA_029891345.1). NCBI lineage: Eukaryota > Metazoa > Arthropoda > Insecta > Phasmatodea > Phasmatidae > Dryococelus > Dryococelus australis. Next base: position 138,321,147 of record CM057001.1, read on the forward strand.
GTTTAGGTTAATTTTGCTAGCTGCGTTTATTTATTTCAGGCTTTCCTGTTTTATGTGTGTGCAAGCCACTTTACTGTGTTTTTCGTACAGTTTAGCAGTTAAACTTTCGTCCACCTTTCGTGGCATATGGTATATCATGTAACTACGTGATGGGTTAGATCATGGCTCAACATCCTTGCTGGGATGTTTTCTGCACATTTTGTCGTTTATGCCTAAATAACAATCCTCTTATAGCCAGCACTTGCCCATGTTTGCACTGCTGGAATCAAGTAAACATCTTTAATTTTTTTTATATCTATCACACGCGCGTACTCAAAACTTTGGCTAGGAATATTTTTAAAAAATTTCGGTACTGTTATTTAACCTCTCCGGATATTTCAAAACGTGTTATTCTAAAATTGCTACAATTTTAACCAATGTAATTTAAATTTGTTTTAGTAATCAAATCGGCCTAGTGGCCCTTATATTACTTCAAAATGAAATAGCTGTAACCGTATGTAAGGCTTTATGTAGCCTTTATTAATTACCATACACATTTATAGATTTGATTATCATGTAGCACGTAACATATATATATGGAATACTCTAAAGATTATCTCTTTTAGTATGGGTGCCCAAAGGTAATATTAAATAATATTATAAAAAATGGCCAAGGTTAACATTTGCTTAATTGTTTGCATATCTATCAAATACTCAGCCATACAAAATTTGAAGATATAATCTATTTAATTATTTATAATTTATAAAACTGATGGCCTGATTGCATGTTTGTATGAAATCTTGGTGATCTAAGTATTTTTACGCTTATTTGAAAAAATTAACTACTGTTTCTCTTTATGAAACCACTGATACTCTATCTATCTATGAGTTAACCTAAAGGATTGTTGTTTCAAAATATCAATTTAAATTAATAAAGAAAGAGAAAAATTTTGAATTTCCAGAAATGTCAGAAACAAAATTTATTCTTTAGGTTATGTAATATATAAATAAATACATGTTTTTCTTCTATTGGACCATAGTTTTTTTAATTAAATATGTTCATATTCTCAGTTGGTTGAAAGTCGTATATCGTCAATAAAGTATTTCTTAAGTATTTGGTTCGGTCTAAAAATTAGGGTTATCCACCAGTTTTTCAGTCGCATTTTTGGGGTTTTCTTTTATTTTTCATAGCTTCTCCGAAAGTTGCACTATTCGCCAATTAAAATCATTCTTTATTGAAATCGTTCTGAGCAGGCTATCGTTTTGCAGTATTCAAATCTATATAAGTTTTTAGCCAGGGACTTTGTTCTAATTCAAGTACACTATGTATTTTCGTATGCGTCAAACCATGTTCGAGATCCTGTTTTAGGTTACGGTAATGTACGATGTAAGTTTCGTATGCGTCAAACCATGTTCGAGATCCTGTTTTAGGTTACGGTAATGTACGATGTAAGTTTCTTATTTTCTAGTGTTGTTATTATGTTTGCGTGTTTGGAGCCTGGCGGACACTGTTTAATGGGAAGAAACTGCAAATCACAATGTTCCTTGTGCAGGGTCGTGGTGTACTCGACGTCGACCTTCAGGATATAGCCTGCATCAGTTTCATTATATCGATAATGGTGTCGACCCACCTAAAGTTATCTACTGGCAACAGTTGCGACATGTTGTTTGCGTTGAAGTAATGCCAACATGTGATGGGCTAGCTGGTGTCCTATGATTCAGGCGCATAGGTATTATTTGCTACTTCATGTTGCTTCACGTAGTAGGCCACACCACCGCGAATTACATTTTCTATAAAAATATGCATATCATAATCGATTAGAAACTCCAGATTAAGCTCTGTCATAGAAAGCATAGCATCGAAAGCGAACCCTGAGATACTGATATAGTGTGTACATTCGAGCTCGTATGTTAAGATACATAAATTTCTAAATTTTTCAAATGCATCTGATACAATTAGCACGTCTGTCTTCAAATACAATTCTGAATAATTCTTAAGACTGCTACAGCCGAACTCTTGCCATACTGTCTGGGTGCGAGCGTATTCGTCGTCGCTGATTCCCGAGTCCATCAGCTTATTAAAGAAAGTGTCTTTAGGGGGCAGCTGCTACTCGTTCAGCTTCTCCCACTGGTCGACATAATCGTAGGGGAAAACGCCTTTCCATGTGATGAGAGGTAGTTGGTTGGGGGGTGAATAATTTGGCGGTGTTTTGAAATTTCGAACATATTAGGTACTCGGGCAGGGATGCTAGACCGCGGGCCATGAAATGAAACGTATCGACAAACTGTATGGATAAACGATCGCCCAGCAGTTTCGAAAACGTAGTCATCTTCTCGCTTGTATGAGGAATAATGAGTATGTATTTTGTATCCTAACCTAGATATTTCATAGTAAAGTTCTAGTCGTAGCTGAGGTTATGGAACAATACAGGCAGTTTTCTTTAGGGCGGAGGCGCCACAAATTGCAGCTGGTGCATGCAGATCCTATGTAGCGTCCAATGAAGTGGTCGTGGCCCCACACCCTATCTTTTTCGTTCATGAACGTTGATTCGCAATTACAGCATCTCGTCGCCTGTGAGGGGCTATCATGTTTGGCTGACCTGAGAGGTATGTAGCATTAATATCCTTTACTTTTTCGCCTATGTTTACGATCGTTTCCATACATTTATTTTCCGTGTCTACTCCCGTGTATATTATGGGGTCCTGTCTCAACATGGATGTTAGTGCTGCTGGAATTAAATTTTTGTCGACTTGCACATTAATAGAAAAATTATAGGCCTCGTGCTTCTGATAGGCGTACTTGTAGGCGCGGCTGGGGTCCGGTTCACGGGTCGGAATGGGTTTGAATATTACCTCGAACTCAGCGTAGGCAACAATTGGCAATTAATCTCCGTATTAAACAATTTTCGAATTTCAAAACGAGTGGCTTACCATTGTTCCCTGGATGTGTCATTTCAGAAATAAGTGGAGCATTTTCTTTACAGTATTGCTTGTGCTTATCCATGTAATGCTGTCCTGTCAGCCCGGATTTCCTCATCTTGTCGGGAAAATAAAATTATGCAACACTAATGGCGTTCCCATCGTCTGTGGTGAAAAGGAGGAAGTCGATATGCTGGCTCTTTTCTTCGTTGGCTACACGTACGGGATACATTTGCTGGTTCTCGTCTAGGCCATAAATGTTTACAGATACTGATGGATTCTTATTTTCGAAAACTTTAATTTTTCGCAGTGGTGTACGGAAGTTGAGGCTGGAGAAGTCAAATTTGGATTGCAGTTCGTGATATCGTTCGTCTACTCGCTGAGGATGTTCGGCTCTTGAGAAATCACCTAGAATAGTCCATTTAAAGCATATGTGGTCGTTTGGGTTGTGCAAGTTAATCAGAGTCTGCCCCTTTTCTTTTATTCATTCTGGCAAATCAATGTACGATAAGTAGAGCTAGTGACTTTTCGCGAAAAATATTAGTACATGATAAACTTCAATAATATAAGCACCCAACAACAATCTGTCTGTTGCCATTAGTTGCTGGCTCCTTGCGGAGGAGTTTTCATGTTTGGCCAAGCCACTCAGAATTCTGCAACATTGGCACGGCTCCTACGTGATTGGTGTGCAGACAATTAATACTTGTCAAAAAGTAATTCAGTCAATCAAGATAGGTAGTAGACGACCCTACAATATTTTGGAGTATAACTTATCTTGAAATCTTTTCGCGAAATTTCACAACCCGTAATGATAATGCACAGAGTGGTCCAGCTTCTTTATGAGGAGCTGCAAGTGATTAACTGAAGACGGTTACCATCCCGAACCACGCCCATAGTATGTTTCCTCCTCTTTGCAATTTGTTTCTAAACTCTCGTTTACCACCTTTTTAAGATCACTCGCTTCAAATATCGCAACATTTATAGTTTTCAACGCCCTCTTGTTGGTACCTTAGTCGAATGGTTCTGGTTTTGTATAATTGCATTTTAGGAAAGTATTAAATTTAATTGGGTTCTGCACTCGTACTTCGTCCGTCAAATATCTAACTATGTTGTTCTCCAGTGATGATAGAAACGTACACATATCTTTCATCAACCCATCTACATTTTTGTCTACATACGTCTTTAGATTGGCTCTGAATGCCTTATCTGCTGCGACGAACCTGTGAGGCCAGCGCAGACTACGATACATGACTTTGAGGGACGAGCAGGATTCCTGAACTCGGGCTGCAGGCTGCTGGGAACTATGCTGAGTCGTGAATGTTTGACGGGAGGAGGGACTAAACCACTGCACTGCCATACGACAGATACAACATCTGAAGGAACATGACGATCAGCCGTGTAGAACCTGCAACACGAATACAGTTGTATATGCTTTATGTGTACTGCAAATAATATGAAGTGACATTCCTAGCCAGGGAACAAGTATTTGGTAAAAAATATTAAGTTATCAGTATATAGCCTACGTCATCATTATTTAATCGTTTACTATATAACCTGCAAACTTTTTACTACAACAGAACCTGTATTGTTGCAAAGATGGTGCGGACAATGAACGGTGATGAAGGAAATCGAGGAAGGTAATATTTACCCACCGGGAATCATTCCGTAACTTTGCATAGCGAAAAACCAGTACACTACACTGGTGTGCCACCGCGGTTGCTCAAAGAACTTATCTCCCGCTAGTCCTGTGCACGTGGCTAGACAGGGAGCAGGGATTAGTGTATGCCCCGGCCTGCTTCATGTACTATGAGAATGTTACACACACGCACATATACGCCTACGCGCGTACAAATACACGTACACACATGCACACACAATCACATTTGATTGAACAGTATCCTAGATTCGGTACAAATTATAAAAGGGGGACAAATATATATTTAAAAAAAATTACATCAGTATTACTTTCGGGTGGGCGAGTTTTGTTTTACATTACACACATCCATTTACATCGTATTCGTCAAGTACAAATAAAATGGGAAAATACGTATTTTCTTTCTAAATAAAATGCCGAATCTTACGATCTCCTGCACGTGTAAAATATTTCGCGCTGCTGCTTATTGCATTTACGTCTAAAGAATGACAATATTTTATCCTTTAAGGACGACCGTACAGTATATCAGTAAATAGTTCAGCTCCATAAAACATAATGAGCAGTTCGAGTAAGTAATATAATTCGTGGTGACCGAAAATTGAGGCAGCAAATTAATCTGTACTCGTCGATTGAACTGGCGAAATTAGCTGTGATGCACAGTGAACCCGTCAGCATCTCGAGCCCATGGGTTTGAAGATTGGAAACCAAGGAGCTATATACATTAATGAACAGGAAAGGACAAACATCGCTGTAAGAACTTATGTATATGTTTTTTAATTACCTGCCAACGAGATATGAAGTACGGTGTGGAACCTTGTGGGAGTCAGCTCGTCGTGAAGTTGGTATACAAGGTTCTCGAGCCCAGTGGATCACACCAGAATGGTAGCTCGACGCTGGACGAAAACCTACTCATGGCGGTATGTGTACGCTCAATACAATGTTTTGGCATTCACCCCACCACCAATAGAAGCTGGGTCGTCGTAGTGGGAGACGTACATAGGGGCTAAAGTCTCGCGGTAAAGAGGGCATGAAACAAATGTTTTTTTTAAGCATGTTTTCTTTCAGCAGATGATAAGGCTCACGAGCACGAGCCAGCTGATCATACGTCAAGCCCCCCCCCCCCCTCTCACTCCATCTCATCTACTTAGTATGAAGTGATAGGCGTACGTGGACCTCTAGCATTGCAAATGATATGTTGCGGCTGATATTTCTGTAAAAAATATCACGGGCTTGCGTACTTACATCTTTTCCGACATCCAAAAGTGATCTGTAAAGCCATCCGGGCTGAAACTTTTATATTTCGTGTTTAGTGACAATTCAAAGGCACATATTTACTATGCATTTTTATACATCTTTTTTTTTAAACAATGGAGAATACTTGGTTACTATATTTAGCTTTTTGTTGAAATGAAAGCTACAAGTTAAAGAGGGTCTGTATTTGCTTTTAAACAAGACCACAAAACCTGTCTTTACATTTAATCTGAAATGTTCCTGTAAGATTGCAACACCTCTAAATAAAGTATCATGAATGCACTAAAAAAAATACGTCTATTTTAAAATCTCTTTAACGTACCGTTTTCAGTAACGTTATAGGTTATGACAACTTATAAAAGTTTTCCTAACACTTTTTGAGAAACGATACTCGTTAAAACACTTCACCTGAAGGAAATTAATTAATTTTTTTACGTTAAGTAAGTATTTCGAGTCATTGTGAGCGTTTCTCCGTTAACTAATAATTTTAAGAAAACACAAATTTCTTAGTTTGATTATAAAAAAAAAACTCATAACCTATTAGTACTGGACACGGTACATGTGAGCTGCGGCCTTGGCCGAGCTCTCGCCTGATTGGTCTCTCATCAGTGTGCTGCTGCTCCACTGATCTTCAGTAACGTAAGTAAACTCAATACAGTTACGCGAGCATTCACTTGTACGAATGCGGAAGGAAGAAATGCACTTCTGTTTATATTTTTACATGATGGATTAACATTTTATCACCCACAAAATAAATGTTTTTTTGGTTACGAACTTTAATAATCGAATTAAAACATTGATTAAATACACGAAACGGGGTCCTTGTACCCATTCACAATAAATACGGACCCTCAAAATATGTTTGAATCAGTATGTAAGGTGCTTACCTTCGAACTGAAGGGAGGTTGACGGAAGCGCGCAAACAAATTCGCTGAAACTGGAGAAAACTTGAAATGCACGAAACAGATTCCCTAGACGGAATGAGGGGCAAAAGGCTCGTTTCCAGCTTATATTGTTTGCCACCACGATATTTATGTATTCTTCCATTGATGAGGTAGGAGTATCGATTCTCCTCTCCGAGGATTTTCGTCCACAAAAAGAAAATAGTTTGTGATCGTGATTTTTTACATTAATTTAAAATTATTTCCCAACAAGAAAATTAAAACCTTACCAGTCACTTAATAGCTGAATTCGTTAATCACATAAATTTTGCAGTTTTTGTAAAATATTATATTTGCGAAAATATATTTCTTTATCTCGGTAATTTGCAACACCCCGACCAATGATGGAAGACATCTCCTATATGCATGTCTATGTGAGCAGATAGGTGGGGATAGTTGTAGCTCTCGCACGTTTTTTTTGGATTTATCCATACCCTTCGCGAGACTCTAATGTACTGTGAATTATGGGAACTGGCGAATCAGATTGTGCCAGTTAGAATTAATGATAATTTTCTCTCCCTCACTTCATAAGTTTGGCGATTTCAGGCACCTCTCCGCGAGTATACGATATGTTTTGCTTATGGCAGCAATGTAAAAAGAGAGAGAGGGTAAATTTATCTTCTGTCTTTCCCAACAAGACCTTGGCCATTTAATTCACTTTGGATATGAGACCAGATTTTCCCAGGAATTCTTACACCTCCCCTCGTAGATATCTACTCAATTCCCACACTCTGACTTTTGGCGACCAATAGGAGAACGCTGTGCGGGAGAGTATGCAAATTCCAATTCCCTTCAAGACCAATAGGAGTGTGGCGTGTACATATTCCATTGCCCTCGTGGCCAATGGGAGATCGGAGCTTTGAAAAAGTGTAAGTTAGCTTTCATTCGTGGCCTGTGTGAATGGGGCTTGTTCACAGTAGAAGGTCCAGTCCCCCACGCCGCCAATAAAAAAATTGATTTTTTTTTGCAGCCAATGGGAATGGGATTTGGTAAGGGCGTGTAGGCGTGTCTGAAAATAGTCCGATTTCCCCTCAAATTACTGCTGGCAGATAAGTATTTTTCTGGCAGTCGAACAAAGTTCAAATACAGGCCCTGCTAGATATTTTACTTGGTACAGACTACCACAATAGTCTAGAGCTCACAACATGGAATATTCATTATTAATTGGGCAGGAAAAAATTATTTTGAATAAAATCTTACAGTAAAAGCGAACAAACTGATATATTTTCCTCACCTTGGGATATGTACATATTTTTTGGCATAAGTTACATATATTTGTCTATCATTTTATCTTGGTGCTTTGTCTCATATGTGTTTCACGTGTTTATATATATATATATATATATATATATATATATATATATATATATATATATATATATATATATATGTGGATTGTATTGGTTGATGGTATAACTTTTTTTTGTCTTGAACGTCATTGTATTTTAGTGAGCGATGGAAAATATTCTTTGTTAAGACAAACACCGAATGAAAACCGTACAATTTTTTAATTCGGCAAACGTACTTTTACCATGTATGTGTATATATTTATAAATATAGGGGTGCCTTGGCTGTGCGGGGGTTGCCATTCATAAAGTTCGCTAGTTTTACTGTTGGCATCTCGCCGCCTCTATTGTCCCGGGTGTCGAGCCTGCACCTCCCGTATATTATGTCTCATTGTGTATAATTTTTTAAACTGAGTGTGTTCCCCTATCAATATAGTAGTGCATATTTTGTTTCACCTATAACATTTTTTATATATGTTGCAACTTATTTTTTTGCGTCAGTATTTTGCTGTGTATTATTCTCCCCAGTATAGAGACAATTTTTTCCTTCGTAACTGTACCCTGTTTTTTTTCATACGTGTGGTACTGCATATATTTCTCGTATGTTTCCACGTATAATTGTTTTGACTAGTACGAGTGTTAGACCATTGTTGTATGGAAAATCATATCAGTAACGACTGTACAAAACTGCTTATGTAACACGATGGGAACAATATCTTCAGTTACTGTAAGAAGACCAGCAATGACCTATTCTCATAGAAGCAGAGATGCAATATACAGTTTTGTGATAGGTCTATGTCTAGACCGCGACTCCAGTAGCTCGAGTGACTCATATCTGACGACGAATGTTCCTCTTCCGCCTCGGAACTGGCGCTTTCTCTTCCCGACAGTGAGTAAATCATCACCGAACAACAACATCCACTGTTAGAAATAGGCAGAACGTGAATCTCCTTTCAGAGTATTTTTAATTTATGCATTCCTGATCTGAACTCTTTTCGCCGCCGTATTTGGCTCTCAAAATTGTTTGCAGGTGACTAAAACGAACGTTTATGCAACTAATTAAAAGATTATTTAATTATTTAAGTATGAATCTTTAACAGGCATAATAATCAATCTTGTGCTTTCTGTAATTAAACCAATTTATACGGTTTGGAGACTAAACGAAGATAAAAATATTACAAAACTATTAATAAAACTTTTATGTGTGTGGGTTAACATCACTCACGCTACATATATTAAATTATGTTTTTACACTGCTCGTTAGTAGGTTGTGTGTAGCTCAGTATATAACGAAATTGTTTATTTATTTTATTTAATACATGATAGTATTTTCGAAATTAATGTTTTATTTTTTTTTTCAGAAAACATTTATCTCTGCAATTTCTTTGTTTAAAAGAAATAATTTGTAAATAACTTTACAGTGCAATCGGCTGCATTTGGTTTGTTTATTTAGCTTTGATTTGTATTATTTATTAATATTATTGCTATCAGAAAAATATATTATCGAAATAAGCATTTTATTGCAGTAAGTTAAATAACAAACCACAATAACGTATCACATAAAATAACTAAAAAATATTTCGTTTTACGGCGGCGTATTGAACTCAAAGGCCTTAAATGATGCGGTGCGAACCGAGAACTAAACTACTGATCTACAAACACAACTTTCGAAGATATCAAGTAAAACATTTCAAGTTAAAACATTTGGAAAATGCTTTTTTTGGCCATGTTGATAGTTTTCATAGCCATATACCATAACATGATAGTATATGGTTGTATGTGTGTCGTGTGAAAGCGAAATCTTCCTGCGAACTAATAGTTTTAGTACCGATAGTACGGACTACAGCAATGCACTACACGCACTACTCACAGTAATGACAACACACATTTCCCCTGGCAATGCACAACACACACTACTTATGGCATTGTACTACATGCACTACTCACAGTAATGTAGAATACGCCCAAACACGGCAATAAATAACACCCACTGCTCATAGCAAAGCACATCACTCACTACCTTGGACAATGTACAACATGCACTACACACGGTAATGCAATACACGCACTACTCAAATCAATGCACTGTGTGCACTACATACAGCAATGTAAAACATTCACTTCTAATGGCAATGTACAACACACACTACCCAATGCAATATACAGCACACACTGCTCACAGCAATGCACTACATGCACTACTCAGAACAATGTACAACATTCACTACTCACGGCAATTCACTTTATGCACTACTCACACCAATATACAACACGCACTTCTCACGACAATGTACAACATGCACTACACGCACTACTCACAATAATGTACGATACACACAACTCATGGCAATGTACATCACACACAACTCATAGCATTGAACAACATGTATTACTCCCCGCAATGTACAACGTGCACTAATCACGGCAATTACAACATGCACTACTTACTGCAATGTACAACAATTACTACACACGACAATGTACAATACACACTGACCATGGCAATGTACTACACCTACAACTCACAACAATGTACAACATGCATTACTTACGGCACACTACTCATAGCAATGTACAATACACACTACTCGCTGCAATTTAAAGCACACACTGCTCATAGCAATGTACAATACACACTAATCACGGCAATGCACTACAAGCATTACTCAGCACAATGTACAACATGCACTACTCACAGCACTGTATTGCACGCACTCTTAACGGCACTGTACAACACACAATACTCATGGCAAATGCACTACATGCACTACTCACAGTAATGTACAATACGCCCAAACACGGCAATGCACAACAACCACTATTGACAGCAATATACAACATTCACTACCTTTGGCAATGTACAACATGCACTACACACGGCAATGCACTACATGCACTACTCACAGCATTAAACATGCACTACTCACATAGATGTACAACACATATTTCTCATGGCAATATTTAACACACCCTACTCGTGGCAATGTGCAACATGCACTAATCGTATCAGTGTACAATACGCACTACGCACAGCGATGTACAACATGCACTATTCACTGCAATGTACAACACGCACTGCTCATGATAATGTAAAACACACTACTCATAGCAATGTACAATACACACTTCTCACAGCAATGCACTTCACCCACTTCTCACGGCAATGTATAACACGCACTACACACTTCTATGCACTACACACAATACTCACGGTAATAAACAACATGCGCTAATCATGGCAATGTACAACACGTACTTCTCATGGCAATGTAGAACATTCACTACTCATGGCAATGTAAAATATTTACTGCCAACAGCAATTTTCAATATAACCTACTCACAGAAATGTGAAACGAGCACTACTCACCACTCACAACTCACAGCATTGTAGAACATTCACTACTCACAACAATGCACTACATGCACAGCTCACATCAATAAACAACATGCACTACTGACAGCAATGTACAACACACTCTTCTCATGGAAATGTATAACACACGCTACTCTGGCCAATGTTCAACATGCACTACTCACAGCAATGTAGAATACGCACTACTCACTGCAATGTACAACAAACACTACTCACTGCAATGTACAACATGCACTACTCACTGCAATGCACTACACGCACTACTCAAGGCAATACACTAAACACACTATCCATGGCCATGTACAACATGCACTATTCACGGCAATGCACTACTGACTGCATTGAACAACATACACTACTCACTGCAATGCACTTCACGCACTACTAATGGCAAATGTACAACGTTCACTACTCACCACAATGCACTTTATGTACTACTCACGACAATGTACAACACCCACTACTCACGGCAATGCACTACATGCATTACTCCTGGCAACATAAGACACTTATTACTCACGGCAATGTACAACATGCACTACTGACGGTAATGAACTATACGCACTTCTCACGGCAATGTAAAACATGCACTACAAAAGTTATCGGAAAAGTACGATGTGTGTTGCATATGAAAAAATAATCCACCATTATGTATAAATCAGAACTTTAAGCTAGAATGAACGTATTGGAGTTTTTAACCGGAAGTTACTGTAACTAATGAACCTACTTTTCCCTACATGGCAGAAAATAATTATTAATTAGCTCTTATATAATCGGTTGGTATGGTGGACTTGACGTCTCGTTGACAGCAATATCATTAGAGATGAAATTGGAAACATATGCGACAATAGTGAGACAATTATATAATACGCATGTGTCTTACCCGGGACTCAAACCCCAGAAAAACTCGTAACATATGCGAGCGTGCAATCATCTGCATGTCTGAGGTCGGATTTAGAGCATCATCTTGCGATGTGATCAACCTGGGATGTGATCAAATTTAATTTTTGAAATAATCAACAGGGTTTATTATCCTGAATATTTAAATGGCAGTGATTGAAAATATAGACGTTTTGACCACTTAAAACATGCAAGTTCATATGGCATACCGTAATGCTACTTGTGTAAAGAATTTGGTGCATATTGGTTGACTGTCCAATGAGGTATGGTTCTATCTTAAAACATTTCCTAAATAAGATGCCCTCTATACGGCGCTCCTAATATATACTGTTAGGCTAAAAAGTTTGGTGAGTGGTTAAATTTTTTAGATAGATATGACCAAAACCAAATATTTCTTTGGACGCAATTTTGAAAATCAATTACGTGGAATATTTTAAGCATTCCCCATTGCTACACTATGTTGTGGCAGAACACCAAGTTTGAAACACAAAACAAGTACAAAAAATGAGCTACTATGGGCTGTAGTCAAAATATATAGAAAATCAATATATCACATCACTTAAAATCAATATATCACCTCACTTAAAATCAATATATCACCTCACTTAAAATCAATATATCATCTCACTTAAAATCACGTAAGTTTGCATGGCCTTCTGTATCACTATGGATAGATAAATTTGGTCAAAACCATTTGAATTGTTCCGGAAGTATGAAAAAATGTTACATTTTCTCAGCTGGAGGTATTATGAAAAAGGTCCAGCAAGAACGTGTCTCTTTGTGCATTAGTGAAGCTTTTATTGACTAATATTGGTGTACAAAATTTGGTTGAATTGTTTATTAATTTATTTATTTTAATGTGTATATAACATGTTGTTTTACATACCTTACTGTAGTACTACTTGCGTGTAACATTTTGTGGGAATCTGCTGTTACTTTTCCCGGAGGAAAAACAAACACAACTTAATTTTGTCATGCTATGCTCTCTTACAAAATGGCGGACAAAAGACACTTTGTGTTGACTTATATAAAGACTTAATATATACTTTCAGCATATAAAGTTAACTTCGTATTAATTATAGGTGTTTGACGATGTAGCATACTAAACTTAAATATTTTGATAACCGCCATTTTGAAAAAAAATATCTGACCACCTTGAAACATATAATTTTCCATCACCTCTCGCAGTGTAACTTCTTTTCCATATTTGTTAGGAATAGGCCAGTTATTTTCTGAGATATGCCATAAATGTATATGTAATCCTGTGGTAGTCTTACAAAATGGCTGACAAAGGGGCAATAGGCTGTTATGCCTGTAACAGTTATATTCAGAATACAAAATTAGATTGAAATTGGCAGAGCAGTATGGTAGATATACTAAATATAAATAAACTTACAATATTTGCATGGCCATCATTTTGAAAATATTATCCAGGCAATTTTAAACGCATATGTTAGCCCGCCCTACCACAGTGTTACTTACTTGCCAAGTTTGGCGAGAAGTAGTGAAGCAGTTTTCCTCATGTCACGTAAAGACTTTGGGCTACCTTCCAAATTCATTGTTTAAGGATTTATATTTAATTAATATTTAAGCGTATTTGTATTTTGGATGCTTTAAGAAATATATTTGAAAGAAATTCTTTGTGAAATATAATAATAAATACTGTCGTGTGTAAAAATTATTGTTACTAAAGTTAAAAATTATATTTCAATAATATGATATCCTTTCATTTGAATTTTAAAAAATAATAAAATTCGTTGAAGAAATTGATGTTCATTAAATAAATTATTGAAATCATTCGTAACTATTATTACAAATGTTTTTATTGCAGTATTTATTATAATCGCCTTCCTTGAGGAAAAATCCTTTTTGTTGTGAAATGTTCTTTACGTAGCATCGACAATGCATATACGGTCAAATTTTCATTACGAATGTATTGGTGTTCATGGATTTTTTTTAATCACTGATTTAAGTGAATTCTAGCAAAATAATTGACAGCGTTACACAAATATGTACTATTCTTTCATATGCAGTATAAACAGTATTTGTCTGGGAATTATTATAGAATGGTAGTTTTTAAAGGTCGGACTGTTAGATAGCGGTATTACTCAGTCGGCAAGAATATTCTTTCCACCTATGCGGTGCCACCTTGCGTTTATTTATAAATCTTAATAACTTACTGGTAACATTTAATATTATAACTCAAACCATTGTATTATATACAAAATTACTTTATGGAATTCCTGAAACGAAACTGGACAAATTGAATTTTGCATTTTCCAATATGAAATAGAAAAAGCGTAAATAATGTGTTAAATTTTATTACGGTTACGTATACGACAAAAGCAGTATGAGCAGTGGCTATAATTTCATGGGCAAGCTACTGTGTGCAGGGGATAGTGGTGGCATTGATCTCCCAAATAAATGGGGTGGGTGGTCCGGGACTCCTCCCCCGGGAAAATTTAGATTTCAAGGTGAAAAATTTAATTTTTTTTTTTTAATTTAATTTTAATCATTTAAACATTTTTTCATACGTAAATATAAAATACACCGCTCATAGAAATGTTAATATTTTTTAACATATAATTTGCCCGTGTGACAAATATTACAACGATACACTCGTCAAACCCAGAACCTTGTCCAATTACAGCAAATAAAGCAAGTAACTCAATATAATTGATAAGTTTTCTGATTCTTTTGTCTCATCATGACCACGTAAATGCAGTTCCTCTACACCCAAGAAACAAACATCATCTATTAAAGGCTTCAAAATTTATCTGTTTCTTTTAACTTACTCGTTATATCGTCGGGTTCTTAATTATTGCCTCTATCTAGACCAAAATCAACTCTATTTTTACCAAATTCTTTCAGAGAGGAAAACAAATGTATGTGAACTTCAGAATGCTCGTGTTTTTGAACAGCATTGCACAGATTGTTAAGGTCACAATACCCAGTTGCAGTCCACATTTTAACATCTTTTAAAAACAATAATAATGGCCAGCAAAACAGTTCGTTCAGGCTGTTACATCTAGCTAACCACAAGTGTTTCTCATAATTTTTTTTTTGGAAATGACGTACAAAATTACCTTTCTTGCGTGCAGTCGTTATAGTAAGTTTAGGTGTCGGCCTACCCTATTTTATGATGTCACGTCTTTCCTGAAAAGTGAAAGCACTGATGGAAAAATGTTTCACTCATAAACCACTAACACCACATGTACACCCACATGTTTCTGTTGCACTCATTCTATTTACTCGGTTCTCAGTCTCACAAGGTAATTTTATAGTTTTTATGTGGGGAATACATCACGCACGAATATGTATAACATTCTCAGCACCAAAACTAAATAAAATAAAATAATACGATTTGTGTTGTGCACGCAAACTTGCCCACACATCGATCTAGTTAAAGTAAACTACACGACGCCAACTGCATGCGGCTAGGCCAGTTTCAGCTATCTCCGCTTCAGTTAGGTGAAGGAAGCACTACCATCGTAGCTTCTAACACACGTTGACACAGCCATAACCCCCCTCCCCCCATCGGGCCGTCTTCCTTCCCTGCCTCGCTTTTCTTTTTTTCTAAACTGCCTTATTCAAAATGTGTTATGTGAAGTTAAGGCCCGAAGTTGGAGCGGGATTTTATTGCGTCTCAGGGCTAACCCCTTACGCCTACAAGGAAGGAAAATCATGCAAGGAGACATGCATCGCGGCAAAGAGGGATTGGGCAGCCATGGCCTGTACTTTGGGGCCATGACTACCTCCCTAAGTGTACTTAGGACTAGTCTTAACTATGAAGAGCAAGGGAAAAACAGTCAAGAGAGACGTAAAAAACCCTTGTAACAGAGAAGTAAAATTTTCAAAAATGATAGCATGTATTAAATTTAATTAAATAGAATGCTACAGGAGACAGAGTGCATGGAAAACGTGTTCTTAGTTAATAGGGTTGGAAATACTAGAAGAGAGGGGGCAGGAGCTTGATTTATTTTGACTTGATGCAGTAGTAACCAGAGAGGTGTTTGAGCGCCTCTCTGGTGGGAGAAGTGACGCTATTGGGCCTCTTCCCCCCGATCTCTTCTATGAACCTGAAAACTAAAGGAGGGTAAGTGAACTGCCAGTAACTGTAAACAGGGTTGGCTCTAACTGGTTTTTACTAGAACATTAAAAGACGTCATGGACCTGTGGACGAAAAGACATTTTAAGCTAGCCTAATTGACCTATAATAATATCCTAATTATAGTATATAGTAGCATATGTCCTCGGAGACATATGTATCTAAAATAATGCTGTGATAACTCACAGTGGCCAGTGTCTGTAGCAATAGGCTGTGACAGAGCATGTATACGGCCGTATGCTGTAAGATCACTGAGCTTCGCTTAGAAAAGGAGGGGGGGGGGGAAGGGAGAAAATACTTGTAATTAAGGGGAGGTCTCTCACCAATTGAAGCATTGAACTACACGACACTGCAAACGTCTACCTCTCGGTAGAGGCAGTTATGTGTTCCTATAAGCGGACGAGTTGATGCACTGTTGAGTTCTTTTCCCGAAAGCCAAATACCTCATTAGGGAATAAGTTATATTCGCGAATATGGTGGCTTAACTGGTGCAAGAGTACTCGTTCGTGAATCGTAGAGAGCGTGGATAGTAAACTGATGGGGCAGTAATTTTGCAATTGAGTGAGGTCTTTACCCGGTTTGGAAAATACAATTACATTGGCACTTTTCCAGGCAGTGGGGAAGTAGGCAAGATTAACCCTTGTATTAATGCACTCGGCTATAGCCTCAAACATGCTGTCAGGCAGCTGTTTGAAAACTACAGCCTGGAGGGAGTCGAACCCAGGTGTTTTACGGGGTTTCAGACGTTCCGTTATACGCTTGACCTCCTCAGCGTGCATGGGGTCTGGTTCAGCCACGGTGAGCTGTCTCACGCGCACTCGGAAGTCTCTCTTTATTTGGGCAACAAAAGCTGGATCAGCTGGAAAGTTGTTAGGCTGGAAAGCTAATTCTAATTGATTTGCCATAGCCTCAGATTTCTGCTAAGGCGTATAGGTCACACCATCATTGTCTTGAAGAGGCGGGATTTGGGAACACTTTTTATTAAACGCTTTAGTCATGAACCACAAGCTTTGATCCCGTGTACATAGGCGGGGTAATTTATTATTCCAGAGTTCGGACTGCCAGGTAGTGATTTCAATGCCAATACTCTCTCTATGATTGTTAACCTGTGTTTTTGTTTGCCTAGATCTTGTTCGGGAATAGAGCGTGCACAGCCTATTTTTGCGCGAGATTACTTCCCTAATATTATCAGGGAGCTTATCTGCGTTAATCCTCGGTGTCTTTTCCGGGACATAATTATTTACTCCTATCTGAATTAGCTCTGTCACGCGCTTGACAACAGAGTCTAATTCGTCGGGAGAACTAATAGGAGTTGTGAGATTTATGTCCTCATATAGATATTCTCTGAAGCTGGGTCAATTCGGATGCTTATAATCCTTAATTCTTTTTAATTAGTGGATTGTCTGTTTCAAGTTCATTGATTGATAAGTGGACAGAATAATGGTCCGACGCCAATTCGTGGAGCACATTAAATTCTAAGGCCATATTAAAACCTTTATTAAGCACAATATCTAATATATCATACATGTGATTAATATTATGAGGGTCAAAGGTAAGTTCACTAGAGGCATAAATTATATAATTATGGTGCTCTTGGTGTCTAAACAAAGTATTGCCATTGGCTGTGAGAGTGAGGCAGTCCCAGGTGGGATGTTTTGCATTTAAATCGCCCACTGCAAGTAAGACTGGATAAGCATTTGTTAATTCATCAAGATCTGCGCACAAGATTGTGCGACTTGAAGGGCAGTAAACTGAATAAATGGCAACATGTTAATTGCCGAGTTTAATGGTAACTCCCACTGCTTCGAGTGTTTAAAGCTATATTATTTTCGCGGGATTGCATAATATTGAATTATGAATTAATATCATGACACCTCCACCGTGTCTGTCGCGATATTTTCGATAGTATTTATAGTCGAGACAGAAAATCGATGCTGTGTGGCTAAGTGCGTTTCATTTATCGCAATTATATAAATCTGATGACGAGAAATAAAATCCACCAGCTCCTGTCTTTTACAGCGAATGCCATTAGCATTCCAGTAAATTACACTACTGACTACATTAAACCTAAAAGGCAGAGAATTTTTGCCAACTGCAAATTAACTGCCATCAGGTTGTTGCTGCTGCCCTTTCACAATTGAGAGGGCTGCCCCGGTCAGGGCTCGCCCTTTATCGTCAGCTGACTTGGTTTGGTCTGTTCAAACCAAACCATTAGTAAGTTACAGAGTGCCTCCAGCACTCCACTAAAGGCGGGGAATTTTTCATTAAAGGTACTAGTCTTTGCCTCCTTAATTAGAACCTGCATATTAAGTGACTCCCAGGCAGCTCGGGTTGTGTCCATCTGTGACACTGGGCGCACCAGTTTTGTTTGGCTTGTAGAAACCTGCTCGCCCAATGGGCGTTGAGCTGGCTCCTGATTGGCCGGACAAGTGGCTGCCACTGAGATGGTCACTGGTGGGGAGGGGGATGCTGAGGCTGCTGTTGCGATTCCTGAGGCTGTTGTGAAGTTTTCCTTCAGGTATTTTTATTTTGTTTCCCCTTTTTCGACAGAGGAGTTTCGCGAGGCTGCCATTTAGGGCAATATGGTCTAGCCAGTGGTGGTAAATCAAGTTCCGAGGGCTGGCCATGGTAAGCCAGAGCCCCATATGTGTTTGCTACAAGCACAGGCATGTTTTGTGCATAATGTGGCACGAACATTTGATCTTGGGAGCGTGACTGCCTACCCTGAACAGTTGTCCAGCCATCTTGTGCCTGGGCTGAGCTATGGCGGGGGGTTAGGCTGCGCCCATGGGGCAGAAGCCAACACGAAACGCCTAGGATGCTGGTTTGCAATGACATCAGAGTATTTGCTCTGCTGCTGTCCCTTTCTTCGTTCTTGTGGCGCGAGGCAGTGCCATTTTTCTACCTTATAGGCCTCACACGCCCTGTAATTGGCTGCGTGATTGTCACAGAAACACACACATTTTCTTAGACACCTGTCTTCTCGGGCAGGCAGGTCACACTGTACAGTTGTGTGGCCCTTTCCACACATTCTGAATCAAGGGGGGATGCCACATACGTGAGATGAGTGGCCGAATTGCTGGCAATTACTGCACTGCGAAGGGTCTTTGTGTTGCTGAAACTCCTCGACCTTTATCGCTAGGCCGCAGAGTCCCCTGAGTTGAAAAAGTGGATTTGACTTTTCCGAGGCTGGCAGCTCCACAATAAACATGTGGAGTGGCTTTCTGTCCCGCATGGACAGCTTGGTGTGAATGGCGAGTGGCTCGAAGCTGCGAGCTACGAGTTCCTCTCGTATCCAATCAACAGGGACTGTTCTGTCAAGCCACTTGAGAGCAGCCTTAATTGGCATTTCACTGAGCGGGGTAAGATGGTTGTATCCTACTTGCAGGCCATCTAATAAATTATTAGCGAGGCGGTAGTTGTCGTGAGTTGCAGGCGGTAGTTGTCGTGAGTTGCAGGCGGTAGTTGTGAGTTGCAGGCGGTAGTTGTCGTGAGTTACAGGCGGTAGTTGTCGTGAGTTGCAGGCAGGTAGGAGACGCCCTGCGGGATGACTCAATTTATTGTAGGCTAGCTGAGCTTCGCTTGGAACAGCCTACACGCTGTAGAGTAGCTGCAGTTTTCAGTGTGGTACATGGTGATTGGCCGGTGATCCGACTTCCTCTGGTTAGTGCCTGGCGCCAGGGGCGTGCCCTGATTGGCTGGAACTTGCGGCGGTGCACCCTGATTGGTCGGGCCTTTCTGGCCTTAGGTGGCTGCTGCAGAGGCAGATTTGGCAGTCATTTCGCATGCTTTTCGCTTTTTTGTGTCGATGTCTTCATCCATCTTCACCTGCGGGTCCGTCATTACTAATCTCCCCCGAAGGGCGTAACACATACTCTCTTCTTGCTTCAGTTTTGGGAGTAATTATAAATAAATTCCTAAAATAAAAATCACCTATCACACCGTCAGCCTCCACAAACTGGCGTCCCTGAACTCTCCCTTCTATCGGAAACAAGACTATGGGACAGCCAGCCGCTTGACAATAATTTAAACTACCCTGGCTAAGGGGTTTGCCTGTTACCTGCGCCCTATAAGAGAGCACAGGCCTGGAGTTGTATAACTAGCAGTCCTCTTCTCACAAAAATTCATCTTTCTCTCTCAGGAAATATTGAGATCAGTCGCGCGCACAGCTCGCTCCAAAATAACTATATACCTTTCAGTAACACCTTTCAATGACAAGACAGCTCTGAGCAACTATGACACACGTCTGGCATGCACCAAGCCCTGCTGACGAATATCACCCTGCCAGCACACTGTCTGCCGGGAAACCATTCCGACCGCCTACCTGCTGAAAGCATTACTTACAGCTCTTCCAGACATCTTGGATATGCTAGCCAACGAGTTGTTTTCTTATAATGTACAGTATTGTTTCCTGAGTAGAATGTTTACTGCATGATTGAAAAGTTACCTTCAAGTAGGCTAAATATAAGTTCGAATTTAATATTTATTTTAAATATAACATTGTCAGGAAGCTGTCTGGGCAAGCACTGCTGGCCTTGCTTGCTCTAAAGAGATGCCACCGAGTATGAGCAATAAATCGTGGGCATAAAAATATCAGTTGAGATATGCCACATGCCCTGCCAGCTCAAATACTTGATCTGGAATGTGAGCTACTGTAAAACAAATATAATTTGCAAGGTGTAACGGGTAAGAACTACCCACTTCAGCTCTAGTTCAAGGTGTAACGGGTAGGAACTACCCACTTCAGCTCTAGTTCAAGGAGTAACGGGTAGGAACTACCCACTTCAGCTCTAGTTCAAGGAGTAACGGGTAGGAACTACCCACTTCAGCTCTAGTTCAAGGTGTAACGGGTAGGAACTACCCACTTCAGCTCTAGTTCAAGGTGTAACGGGTAGGAACTACCCACTTCAGCTCTAGTTCAAGGTGTAACGGGTAGGAACTACCCACTTCAGCTCTAGTTCAAGGTGTAACGGGTAGGAACTACCCACTTCAGCTCTAGTTCAAGGAGTAACGGGTAGGAACTACCCACTTCAGCTCTAGTTCAAGGAGTAACGGGTAGGAACTACCCACTTCAGCTCTAGTTCAAGGTGTAACGGGTAGGAACTACCCACTTCAGCCCTAGTTCAAGGTGTAACGGGTAGGAACTACCCACTTCAGCTCTAGTTCAAGGTGTAACGGGTAGGAACTACCCACTTCAGCTCTAGTTCAAGGAGTAACGCAAACATGTGCATAATGTGGTGTCTCGCAGGGTTTCAGAGAGCTACGGGTAGTTCATTCTGAAATGACTTGATGGCGACTAGCCTACATGGAACACACGCGAGGTAGCTGACTGCTGCCCCCAGGCTCGCTGCTCGATCACGTTATCATCGATTTGCATTTACAATGAGGCGTGATGATATTATGTTGGCGGTCGGCAATCCATACTCTGGCACTCACTTACCCTGGCTGCACTTTGCGAACGTTTTAAATAGCAGCGCGAACACCACATTTTACTCCCTCCCATTCTCTTAATTCTCCCCTCAAATTCACTAACTATTCTGATTTTTACCTTTAATTCCTATTATACTTATTATTTATGGCTTAGGGGTAACTTGCCTAGTTATAATATAGGTTTCTTGCTTCTACAAAATATTCCATATCATATTTAGGAAATAGGAAATTTAAATCATTTAAATGTGTGGCAATTACTGAAATTCTAAATATATATATTTTTAACGTATCTGCATTTAAAATCTGTTTTTTAATTGGAAAGGGTATGCAACATTTTGATATTACGCATTTGCCATTACTCATAAGCGAAAATCATTATTTTTAAAAAGTAACCTTTTTGGGGCAGAGAAAAGTACTTAACTATATTAAAAATCTATAATACTTTGACTTCTTGTACTTATAAACTCTGGTGTCATTCTGAAAATGTAATTAATTGTAAATTCCCTTCCACGTGAAAACAATTACAGTTGTTACATTGATAACCTTTTGTGGCTATACAACAATCTGAATAATAAACTATGCCTAGTCAGATATGTAATTTCAATAAGAAATAGTGAACACATTTCATGGCTCAAAAATAGTAAACGCTACGGTGATTTCTATAGCCCCTTAAAACACAAATGCTTTTAGTAATCGAGAAAAAGGATTAAAACCTACTAGAGTTAATTGTCCTGCGAAGTTTTACTCGGTTTAATTTAGTTTGCAGAATACTACTCCATTCCTAATTAGTTCTGAAAACATCACGCTCACTTATATAGAATATTGTTTATGCGCGCTCATGCGAAGTGGATAGGCGCCAGGGTGACTGACTCACGTTTCTCTCAGCTGACTGCACTAGGAGAGAGGTGTCTCTCTCTCTCTTTACAATAACAAGTTCTCTTCAACATTGGATTGACTTTGATTTCTCGGCGACCTAATTTTTAAACCAAATGCTTGAAAACCAGTACTGTCAGGGGATAAGGCATTTCTGAATAAATATTGTTACGTCAACAATATGTTGCCAGAGTTTCTTTTGTTGCATATGTAACAGTAACAAAGAGTTACTCATTAGTTATAATATTTATTCATGATTCCTTAATAAACTACATACTGGAATCAGTCCAGTTTCGTTCCAGGAATTCTATAAAATATTTATTTTATCTAATATTAAGTATATTTATATCTCTTTATATCCAAACGCTATGAATTAATATTAAAATTCAGCAATTTTTATTAGAATTCCCGGAACCAATATATATATTATCTCAAGAAATACTGCAAAGAATAAATATTGAGTTAAAATTATTAATATTTTCTGTGAACGTATAACAATGTCCAATATGTGTTTAACTGTTGTATATTTTATCTTCCAAAATTCTACAATAAGTACAAGTCAAATGAATTTTATGATTAAGCGTCTTTTAAAAATCCAGATTCTAGATTTCTTTAGGAAATATCCCTTGTCTATCATTTATCCCACGATTATTTCAACTGTGGCAAAATATTGCGTATCAAGTTGTAGATTATTAAACTGACTTTAACATCAAAGTTAAGTTGCTAGCTCTGTAGGAACATCTCTTTCAAAACATAAAATTTATATATATATATATTTACAGGAATAGTAGCTTTAGTTTTATCTTTTACAACATACCTCATTATTATATCATATGAAAAGTAAATTTTTTTTAAGAATAATGTATCTCGTAGTGTTTATTATAAAGTATAGATTAAATTTACTCTTCAGATCTACACTTATTAAATGTACACAATTTTGTATGGTGATATTTATAAATTATTTTTCATCATTTAAGTAAATCCAGGATTAGCAACAGCTTCTGTAACACATTCATGTTATTAAAATTATAACTTTAGAAAACTCGAACGTAAGGACTGGAGAAATACAAATTTTGTAGCTTATATAGAATAACTTTCAAATTGACCAGAGTAGTCAGGCCCCAGACTTGAACTGCAGTGTAGACAGTACCCTGCCTGGTACAGCAGTGTAGCCAGGAACCTGCCTGGCACAGCATTGTAGCCGGCACCCTGCCTGGTACTGCAGAGTAGCCAGGCACCTGCATTATACTGCAGTGTAACAAGCACACTGCCAAAAACTGCAGAGTTACCAGGTCCCTTCCTGGAACTGCAGTGCAGCCAGGACCATGCTTGATACTACAGTTTAGACAACAACCTGCCTGATACCGCAGAGTTGCCAGGTCCCTGCCTGGCACTGCAGTGTACGAGAACTCTGCCAGGTACTGCAGTGTAACCAGGACTCTGCTAGGTACTGCGATGTGACCAGGATCCTGCCTGGTACTTAAGTGTAGTATGGACCCTGCCATGTCCTGCATTGTAGCAAAAACCCTGCCTAGTATTGCAAAGTAGCCAGCCCCCTGCTTTATACTGAAATGTAGCCAGGACCCTGCATGATACTGCAGAGTTGTCAGGTCCTTTCCTTGTACTGCAGTGTGGACAGGATACAGTCTGGTACTGCAATGTAGTCAGGATCTTGCCTGGTAATGCAGTGTAGTCAGGAAACCGCCAAGTATTGCAGTGTAGCGAGAACACTGTCTGGTACTGCAGTGTAGTCAGGATACTCTCTGGTACTGCAGACTAGCCAGGCCCCTGCTTGATACTGCACTGTAGCCAGCAGCCTGCCTGATATTGCAGTGTAGCCAGCACCCTGCCTGATATTGCAGAGTAGTCAGTTCCTTTCCTGGCACTTTAGTGTAGCCTAGACCCTGCCAGGTACTGAAGTGTAGTCAGGACCCTGCCTGGTACTGCAGAGTAGTCAGGAGCCTGCCTGGTACTGATGTGTAGCCAAGACCCTGCCAGGTACCGTAGTGCATCTAGCATCCTGCCTGATACTGAAGAGTACCCAGGCCGATGATAGATATTGCAATGTAGTGAGCAGCCTGCCGGGTAAGGCTGAGTTGCCAGGTCCCTGCCTGGCACTGCACAGTAGCCAGCACCCTTTGTGATAATACATTGTAGTCAGGACCCTGCCTGGTAGTGCAGAATAGCCAGGCAACTGCCTGATTCTTCAGTGTTTCCAGGTCCCTGCTTGGTACTGTAATAAAGCGAGGAACAAATCTGGTATTGCACTGTAGCCAGCACCCTGCCTGGTAATTCAGTGTAGTCAGGATAATACCTAGTACTGCTGTGTAGCCAGTACCCTGCCAGGTACTGCGGTGTATCCAGCTTCCTGTATGATACTTCAGAGTAGCCATGCCCCTTATTGACACTGCAGTGTAGACAGCAGCATGCCGAATACTGCAGAGTTGCCAGGTCCCTGCCTTGCACTGCTATTTAACAAGGACCCACTTTAGTACTGCATTGTAGCCAGGATCTTACCTGGTAATGCAGTGCAGTCTGGATCCTGCCAGGTACCTCAGTTTACCCAGGACCCTAAGCAGTACTGCAGTGTAGTCAGTATCTTGTACGGCGATTCGGTGTAGCCAGCACCCTGCCTTATACTGCAGAGTAGGCAGGCCACTACTTGATATTGCAGTGTAGACAGCATACTGCCAGGTACTGCAGAGTAGCCAGGCCCCCTATTGATACTGCCATGCAGCAAGCTCCCGGCCTGATACTGCAGAGTTGTCAGGTACTTTCCTGGCACTGCCGTGTAGACAGGACCCAGTCTGGTACTGCAATGTAACGAGGATCCTACCCGGTACTGCAGTGTAGACAGGACATTGTCTGGTACAGCAGTGTAGCCAGTATCCTGTCATGTAATGCAGTTTAGTCAGGATCCTGAAATGTTCTTGCAGTTTAGCCAGGATCCTCGCTGAGACTGCGGTGTAGTCAGGATCCTTCCTGGTACTGCAGTGTAGCCAGCTCCCTTCCTTATACTGCAGAGCCGCCAGGTCCATTCCTGTCACTTCAGTGTAGACAGGAACATGTCTGGTACAGCAGTGTAGCCAGAACCCTGCCTGATACTGCAGCCTGGCCATACCCATCCCTGATACTGCGCTGTAGCCAGGACAGTGTCTGGTTCTGCAGTATAGGTAGCACCTAAAATAGTACTGCTGTTTATCCAGGACCCTGCCAGGTACTGCAGTGTATCCAGAACCAAACCTGGTACAGCAGTGGAGACAGGACACAACCTGGCACTGCAGTGTTACAAAGACCCTGTCTGGTACTGCAGTATAGGTAGGATCTAGCATAGTACTGCTGTTTATCCAGGACCCTGCCAGGTACTGCAGTGTAGGCATGGTCCAACTGGTACTGCAGTTTTACAAGGACCCTGTCTGGTAGTGCAGTATATACAGGATCATGCCTGGTACTGCAGTGTACATAGGACCCAACCTGGTACTGCAGTGTAGCCAGGGCCCTGCAAAGTACTGCAGTGTAGCCAGGACCCTGGTAGGTACTGCAGTGCAGTCACGACCTTCCTGGTAATGCAGCGTAACAAGGGCACTGTCTGGTACTGCAGTATAGGTAGGAAGTTAAATGGCACTGCCGTATAGATTGGACATAGCATGGTACTGCAATATAAGTAGGACCTAGCATTGTACTGCAGTGTAGGTATGATACTGCCTGGTACTGCAGTGTAATCAGGACCCTGCATGGTACTGCAGTGTTGACAGGATCCAGCCACAGGTACTGCAGAGTAGCCAGGAACCTGTTTGGTACTGCATTGTAGTCAGAATCCTGCCTGATACGGCAGAGTTGCCAGGTACCCGTCTTGCACTGCCTTGTAGTCAGGACCCAGTCTGGTACCGCAATATAGCCAGAATCCTGCACACTACTGCAGTGTAGTCAGGATCCTGCCTGGTGCTGCAGAGTAGCCAGGACCCTCTCAGGTAATGCAGTGTAGCCAGGATCCTGGATGGTAATACAGTTTAATCCGGATATTGCCAGTTAATGCAGTGTAGCTATTATCCTGCCTGGTACTTCAGTGTAGTCAGGACCCTGCTGATACTGCAGTGAAGTCAGGACCCTGCCAGGTACTGCAGTGTAGTCAGGATCCTTCTTGGTACTGCATTGTAACAAGTACCCTGTCTGGTAGTGCACTGTAGACACGATCGTGTCTGGTGGCAATGCAGTGCATCCAGGACCCAACCTGGTACTGCAGTGTAGCCAGGACACTGCCTGATACTGCAGTGTAGACAGGACCTAACCTGTTACTGCAGTGTAACACGAACACTGTCTGCCTTATACTACAGGATAGCCATTACACGCCCTGATATGATACTGCAGAGTATTCAGGACCCTGTCTGGTACTGCATTGTAGTCAGGATTCTGCCTGGTAATGCTATGTAGCCAGGCTCCTGCCTGGAATTAAAGCATAGTCCGGATCCTGCCAGGTACTACATTGTAGACGTCTCCCTGCCTGGTACTGCAGAGTTGGCAGGTCCCTACTTGTTGTTGCAGTGTAGCCAGCACCCTGCCTGGTACTACATAGTAACGTTACTCCTGCTTGATACTGCAGTATAGCCAGCACCCTCCCTGTTACTGCAGAGTTGCCAGGTACCTTTGCCTGCACTGCCTTGAAGCCAGTACCCAGTCTGGTACTGCAATGTAGCCAGGATCCTGTCATGTAATGCAGTTTAGTCAGGATCCTGAAAGGTTCTTGCAGTGTAGCCATTATCCTGCCTGGTACTGCAGTGTAGTCAGGACCCTGCTGATACTGCAGTGAAGACAGGACCCTACCAGCTACTGTAGTGTGGTCAGAATCCTTCCTGGCACTGCAGTGTTGCCAGCACTCTCCCTGATACTGCAGAGTTAACGGGTCCTTTCCTGGCACTTCAGTGTAGCTAGGGAACATGTCTGGTACTGCAGCGTAGCCAGAACCATGCCTGACACTGCATTACATTCGCGATTCTGTCTGGTAATGGAGTATAACAAGGACCCTTTCTTGTACTGCATTATAGGTAGGACCTAGCATAGTAATGCCGTGTATCCAGGGCCCTGCCTGCCCTGCCCTTATAGTGCAGTCACAACCCTGCCAGGTACAGCAGTTTAGACAGGACCCTACCTGGTACTGCAGTGTACACGGGCCCTGTCTGGTACTTCAGTGTAACAATGAGTCTGTCTGATACTTCAGTATAGGTAGGCCCCAACATGGTACTGCAGTTTACCAATGACCCTTCCTGATACTGCATTTTAGCTATGACCCTGCCTGATACTGCAGAGCACCCAGTACCCTGTCTGGTACTGAACTGTAGCCAGGACACTGCCTGATACTGTACTGGAGAAAGCACCCTGTCTAGTACTTCAGTTTAACAAGGACCCTGCCTGATACTGCAGAGCACCCAGAACCCTGTCTGGTACTGAACTGTAGCCAGGACACTGCCTGATACTGTACTGGAGAAAGCACCCTGTCTAGTACTTCAGTTTAACAAGGACCCTGCCTGGTACTGTAGTGGAGCCAGGACCATTTCCTTAACATGAAGTGCAACCAGGAACCTGCTTAGTACTGCATTGTAGCTATGACCCTGCCTGATACTGCAGAGCACCCAGTACCCTGTCTGGTACTGAAATGTAGCCAGGACACTGCCTGATACTGTACTGGAGAAAGCACCCTGCCTAGTATTTCAGTTTAACAAGGACCCTGCCTGATACTGCAGAGCACCCAGAACCCTGTCTGGTACTGAACTGTAGCCAAGACACTGCCCGACACTGTACTGGAGAAAGTACCCTGTCTAGTTCTTCAGTTTAACAAGGACCCTGCCTGATACTGCAGAGCACCCAGAACCCTGACTGGCACTGGACTGTAGCCAGGACACTGCCTGATACTGTACTGGAAAAACACCCTGTCTAGTACTTCAGTTTAACAAAAACCCTGCCTGGTACTGCAGTGGAGCCATGACCAATTCTTTGTAATGAAGTGCAACCAGGAACCTGCTTGGTACTGCATTTTAGCTAGGACCCTGCCTGATACTGCAGAGCACCCAGTACCCTGTCTGGTACTGAACTGTAGCCAGGACACTGCCTGATACTGTACTGGAGAAAGCACCCTGCCTAGTATTTCAGTTTAACAAGGACCCTGCCTGATACTGCAGAGCACCCAGAACCCTGTCTGGTACTGAACTGTAGCCAAGACACTGCCTGACACTGTACTGGAGAAAGTACCCTGTCTAGTACTTCAGTTTAACAAGGACACTGCCTGTTACTGCAGTGGAGCCAGGACCATTTCCTTAACATGAAGTGCAACCAGGAACCTGCTTGGTACTGCATTGTAGCTATGACCCTACCTGATACTGCAGAGCACCCAGTACCCTGTCTGGTACTGAACTGTAGCCAGGACACTGCCTGATACTGTACTGTAGAAAGCACCCTGTCTAGTACTTCAGTTTAAGAAGGACCCTGCCTGATACTGCAGAGCACCCAGAACCCTGTCTGGTACTGAACTGTAGCCAGGACACTGCCTGATACTGTACTGGAGAAAGTACCCTGTCTAGTACTTCAGTTTATCAAGGACCCTGCCTGATACTGCAGTGTAGCCAGATATAACAGTACTTTTAAACGATCAATAAATGTAACTGTCCTGTTTTCGTGCACAATTTATGGAGTAAAATGCTACTCTTAAAAGCAGTAAATAATTGCTAGTGGAGCCAAGGCCTCATAAGAGGTTAAGGAGGCGAAAGGCAGCCATAAGAATTGATGCTGCTACTAATTACAGTAGCTTCTACAGGTGAGATGAGAACACAATGTGCGCTCCTGGACTACGTGCAATGTACTTAGATGTATGAACCATAATCGGCGTCTGACAGGTGCTCAAAACTAAAGATAACGTTATTTTGCCCTAGAACCATTTTTTAGGTATTGAAACGCTACTCTTTGCTTCATTGTGGTATTCTGCATCCCTTTCTACATGACAAATTTGACGTAATCCAACCTATTATAACCTGAAAGGAATATATTCCTTAAAGATATAATATGTATCACTGTCAGAACAGAAGACCTAGTCGTTCCAAAATAAAATTAAGGAAAATATCACGTAGTGTTTTACAGTTAGCCATAAGTTGCAAGTGAACCATCTCAAGCACGATGTAAGTACCGTTAGCAATACGACATAATGACTGCAGTGCAGCGCGGGCCTCCAGACATCTCAGCTAGCGCGCTAATTCATTTGTGAGCGTGGCTCAGTGAGGCGAAGCGCCTCTGTCGACCGTTTATCGTCATTTGGGCGCGAGATTAACGACCCGTGCGAGGGAGCCGACCCCAATACTCTCGACGGAGGCGTTATTCGATTAGAATGTTCACTTGGCGCCGTCGGCAGATGATCGTGCGTGGTCCGAGGCGGGGGCTGCGTCTCTTGGTGTTCGGCCACTCAACTACTGTCAGAGTGGAGGCCGTCATAGCAGCCCTTCTTGCTCAAGCATGGCGCAGCTCGTGGCTGCCGGTTGCCCAACTTTGTAAACACTCAGCCTGTTATCTACTGCTCTGTCAATATGTTATGCGATAAGTTGGTTTTAGTGGGAGGCCTGACAAGTTTTAGAATTCCGGAAAGAAAGGAATCACAACAAGTTCACATCTCACTAATAGTTTTATTATTACTTTATCTTGAATTAACCAACCAAGTGTTTTCAATATAGTATCAAAGTTGCCAGGATTGATATCTCGTCATTCTCTATGCCACCTTTAGTTTTATGTTAAGTGGTTTTTTTTATATAATTTTAAATTGGCAATAAATGAGCTAACCGAATTAGTATATTACTAGCCAAACAACTATTTCCCTATACAAAAAAAAAGTATATAAATTTTAAAGCTGTCGGTGCCTTTGTAAAAAACCATGCAGTGTTTTCCTCATATTTTACACATTTTACAGCAAGCAGATTTTTGAAACAAAATCTTTAACAGAGTCCTTTCTGATGTAAATGTGTTTAGAGTGTTTCGAGTTTTAATGGCTGTTAACGATAATAGGGAAATGGGTAGTTGAGCACATGGGCGTGGGGCTTCGGAACCGGATTGGTGGGAGCCGCCATCTTGTTACGTCACCCGGCCACCCTCTTGGTGACGAGAAAAAATACACAAAAGTCAGCAAACATAATAAATTACTGACCACAACCGCCATATTGGATGCAGACTACCTTGACCCCATAACCTTCAATGACCTTGAAAACAAAATATTGAGAATAAATACACAAAAGTGAAAAGCTTGTTACATTTCTAACTAAGATCACAATATAAAATTCAGGTGACCTTAAGCCGGACCCCATGACCTTGAATGACCTTGAAAACCAAAACTCGAGTCAAAATACATAACAGTCAACATGAATATTACATTACTAACCTCTACCTGAAGTACGACCCCATGACCTTGAATCACCTTAAACAAAAACCCGAAAAACACACATGAAAGTCAGCAACCATATTACATTATAAAATATTATCATCATATTTAATTATTCTAACATGTTCAACGCCATTTATAATTTAGCAGGAGTAGGTAAAAATCTGTTCAACAAGAAAATATGCATTATATCCCAAGCCCTTTGATAAACATTGTAAACATTGTTGGCTGCCATTTTGGATTAGTTGATATTATGACTACCTAATATATCATATGTACTACTTTTGACCTCTATCAAGGCAATATTGTCCAACATGCTTTAAAATTATCGTATGAATAGCTGCATGCGGTTTTCAATCCACTGAAGTTATAGCTGCCAAATTTATGACTTAGGTGCAACTTGTGTCCTCGAACAAGGCGATTAGGCCATTATGCTTTATGTCTTCTGGTAGACACAGTTGCCTACAATCTTCAATATGGTGAACCTATATATGCCATATTCTTATGTAGCACTCGTGATATCAAACAAGGTGATATATATGGACTAATATACAACAACACTTCATTAACCCTTTAGATAAACCTATTACTGATGTCAGAGTAGTTGGGAACCCTATCAGCTGCTTTGTTGATTGGCATGCCTTATCACTTATACCTATTAGCCTCGCGGTCACAACACCTACTCATAATGTTTACACTTCCCTTTCAATTCTATAAGTAGCCTTCTTATATATTCCTAAACATTCACCGACATCTATTGAAATCGAAATCAGCAATTAAACTGCATGTGATGGGGTAATGTTTCTAGGTCGGATGCTACAAAGCCAGAGCCGCGTAAGTAGTTGTTCCTCCTCTCCCCAACAAACTCCAGCACCCACGTTCATACAAGTGCCACAACGTCTGGCGCAGACAGTAGCTTGCTTTATGAACGCTGACGCGGACCTGGTCGAGCGAGCGTATACATGTCTGCTCTGTAATTAGGCTAAACAAACCAATAGGGTAATTGGAAAGCTTTCAGTCATTCTCGTACAAATATCCCGGCAACTGAGCGTGCAGTGTCATCTGTTTTCGAAATATTTTTTAGCTCTTAAAGTTTAGAGATAATTTCCCTGCATTATCTTCACTTCATGGCATGGCTAAGTAATATTTCCCTGCGTTATCTTCACTTCATGGCATGGCTAAGTAATATTGTCGGCTATTCTTTTATACTGGTTTCATCAACTACATTGATTTTATTACTGTTAATAAAATATTCATTATAGTGAGAACTTCTAGGCAGACATAGCCTTTTAAAACGTTGCGCTGATATTAATACACTTAAATACGCTTGGTTTTAGTGTGTTAGTACACATTTGTTGTTACGACGTCATTGTGTATACAAGAGATAGCTATAATATGATAGTGAGCATTAAGCATTCCTTGAGCCAAGGTGGTTAAGTGGTTAGACTACTCTCATCCCACCATGGTAAACCTGGTTCGATTCCAGGCCAGATCGCCCCCGAATTTTCGCATGTGGGAAGCGTGCAAGACGATGCCGCTGTTCGACGGGGTTTCTCACCGATCTCCCATATCCCCCGCCCTTGCATTCCAGCGCTGCTCCATACTCATCTCGCTTTACCTTCAAGGGCGCTCAAGACCTTGGTGTTAAGAACCGCCCAAATCTCTTCACTCGCTCATTAAGCATTCCGTTCACCAGAACGTATTTTGCCCAGAAGCGCGAGACGCTAAGGACGACCCAGGCACGCCCATCACATGCGCCATCGTCTCTATGTGCAAGATACTGAACAAATGTGCAGTATTTCCTTCAGAAATGTACCTCTGAGACAACTTTAAAATTAGGACTATTTCATAAAATATTTGTAAAGTTTTCTGATTACCAAACAATAAAGTAAAAATATATGTAGCTTCTAGTTCCTTGTCATACATTTGCATCGTAATCCTATAATCGTAAACTGAACTTTCACGTATGCACGAAAACGGTATTGCTGAATATATGTTTACATTTGGACAGCTTTGTTTGGCGTGATCGGTAAGAATGTGAACTGAACCAGGCTTTAGTGTGAAATAATCCAACGGACACTCTGGAAAATGCTTTTAGTAAAGAGTATAGAGAACATAGTAATCTCCGCTTGCTGCAGCGCCCGTCCGTGTCCAGCCCATTTCTGACGGACGAGGGCGCTCAAGAGCCACGATGTCTGGCGCGAACAGTAGTGCAAGCTGCAAGCAGTGGGGACCTCATACAGCCAGGCGGACTATGAATCGGTTGAATGGGGGAAACCACCTGACTGCTTGTTAGTTCTGTCTCGGCAGTACGCATACCTTGTATATAAAGACGTCTACTATAATTATTTACACAAACAAATTCTCACTTAAGAAATATAATCGACTTCATTTTTTGTTAGTGCAAAAAATTTGTTTGGAAATCAAAGATACGGTGCAAACATGTTGAGATTGTTTTTAATAATGTATTTATTCATACTTACATGTATGCATTAGATAAACAAAAGTATAGTCTGATTAAGTAATGTTATACATTGGAAGTGCATTGAAATTTTTTCCTGTATTCTTTTTCATGTCATATGTGTTTACTTTTACATTGTTGTTATTTGTTTTAAATTTCTCATCAAACATTTAATTGTAGGGCTAGAAGTATTAACACTAACAAGGGAAATGGAGTCTGTGTATTAAAGACCAAAAGATTAACCAAAGATGAATATTTGCGAGTTTCATACGAAAAAACTCTTCCACAAAGACTCGTGGTTCCGAATATAATCATAATTCAGTTGGCAAGTTAAAACATAATAGGCATAATAGAACAGTTTTCGTAAGACACGTACAAAACCCGTATTTCATGCAGATGTGAAATACTGCATGTAGGTGAATCACAGTCTTAAGTTAATACCAGTGACATGAGAGAGACGTAAGCAGCGCTTAACAACTAAGATCTTCATGCAGATGTGAAATACTGCATGTAGGTGAATCACAGTCTTAAGTTAATACCAGTGACATGAGAGAGACGTAAGCAGCGCTCAACAACTAAGATCTCTATCACTGATGGAGATGAAGAGAGGTAGAGATTGAGCAGCGACAGGAAAGTGAGTATCGGCAGTACCCGGGCACTACCCACCAGCCAAACAAACACCCGCCATTTTTCCTACATACAAAAATACGGATTTGATCCTGGTTTTTAGTGAGGCGAGGCGAGTAGTATGACAGTTACAACACCAGAGCTCCTATAAGCCATTAAATATTATAAAAATACACATCCCTTTTCTTGGCAAGCTGATATTCCCAGAGGAATCATTTTTCCTTTTCTTTTGTTAAAGCGACAAGAGAAACGTGAAGCTCCACATTAATGTTATTTTACTTGCATCTTAGTGCGTCGTTAAGTCAGCAAGAAAGGTAAATAATCTTGCTTCCTTGAATACCGCCATGTAGAAGCCTTACTTCCATCCAAGTCAAATGTTGTAACGCAGTTTTATGTCAAATGTTTCAATGCAGACTGCCCAATAAAGCCACGGTAATCAAATATACCGATTTCTACAAGCGAACGAGGAGGTGACGTTTCAGGTCAGAGATGCATGCAGCAGCGAAACAAATGCTGCAACTCACATCATTATGTTTGGACTACAGTATCGTAGAAGGCCATAGACAGTTCCTTCTTCACCGTTCTTCATTTTCCTAGAGGGTCGTGATTTGTAAAACTTACCGTATAAAGCGAATAAAATATATACTTTTAGGACGATAAAGTGAACTAGCTTATAAAGTTTTGAAATATTGTACTTGAACTTGTGAAAACTGTCAGAAAACGAGCGAGATGCCTTCGGGCATCTTAGTTGTACAATGTCTCTCATTGCAAAACGGTTGGCCATTAAAGAAATTTATCCAGTTTTTAACAAACAGATGCAATATGTTTTTCTGCGTGGGAAATTGTGTAGAGAATAAAATGTTCTACAAAAATTGTTTTTGATTCATTGTGTTGATATTTTAATGAATGAGAGTATGAACACAAACTCTAACAGACATATTTTTACGCATTAAAGTACCCACTTTATCAACGATAAAAATAAATTTAAGCTGAATGAATGACTTTGATAATTCCTGTATTATTTTATGATAAACAACATTTAACCTAACAATATAGGCCAAGAAAGTAATTCTTCCATATTTTGTAAAGTATGACATGTTTTGCTTAAATCATTGATAAAGCCTCATTTCACTCGAATGTTAATTTTCAGTTTGCTGTGTTATTTCGATCAAATTTCCAGATTTCTGATATTATTCGCTAGTACATGTGCATTATTTCAAAATTGTATACTCCCTCACCCCTCCCTCTATTTATTTTCTCGTTCCTTTGGTTACACGGTTCCGTTGTTATACATAAGTAATCGAAATGTTCGTTTGGCCACCATCTTAAAAATAAGTGACTAACTCACTTACTATCACTTATTGTATCACTACCCGACAATATATCCCCTACAAAAGTGACAACATGTTAGCGTGTTTAATACCTGTAGGTGATACATAACACACGCCAAGTACTGTTGAATTTGGTCAAACAGTATGGTACACTGTACACCAAATGAACCTAAATATATTTATAGTCACCATGTCGAAAATCAGTTTCTTAAATATCTTAACATGGCATATGTTAACATGGCATACATAGTATTAGATACAGTATACAAAGTTTCGTTGAAATTTGTCACATTGTTTCATAGACAGTACAGTTATTAAAATATCTATATTGCCATCAATTTAAAAATAAATCGCTGACCCAATTAATTAATATCAACGTACTTCGTGGTTGTCAAATTTAGTAGGAATGTGTGGATTGTTTTCCGAGTTACGAAACAATAATGTTAATATTTAGTAGGAATGTGTGGATTGTTTTCCGAGTTACGAAACAATAATGTTAATATTTAGTAGGAATGTGTGGATTGTTTTCCGAGTTACGAAACAATAATGTTAATATTTAGTAGGAATGTGTGGATTGTTTTCCGAGTTACGAAACAATAATAATATTTAGTAGGAATGTGTAGATTGTTTTCCGAGTTACGAAACAATAATGTTAATATTTAGTAGGAATGTGTAGATTGTTTTCCGAGTTACGAAACAATAATGTTAATATTTAGTAGGAATGTGTGGATTGTTTTCCGAGTTACGAAACAATAATGTTAATATTTAGTAGGAATGTGTGGATTGTTTTCCGAGTTACGAAACAATAATGTTAATATTTAGTAGGAATGTGTAGATTGTTTTCCGAGTTACGAAACAATAATGTTAATATTTAGTAGGAATGTGTGGATTGTTTTCCGAGTTACGAAACAATAATAATATTTAGTAGGAATGTGTAGATTGTTTTCCGAGTTACGAAACAATAATGTTAATATTTAGTAGGAATGTGTAGATTGTTTTCCGAGTTACGAAACAATAATGTTAATATTTAGTAGGAATGTGTGGATTGTTTTCCGAGTTACGAAACAATAATGTTAATATTTAGTAGGAATGTGTGGATTGTTTTCCGAGTTACGAAACAATAATGTTAATATTTCGTGTTGCCCTATATTGCAAAATGGTGAACGAAATTCGTTATTTCTTGGCAGATTTAATATTTTTAGGCGATACGTTCTTCATACAAATTTAATAGAATTAGATGATATGTATGTGTGTATATAAACACTCACATATACATATATATAAGAAATATTTGGCACTGTTTTGAAAATACAGTAAGTTCCACATTAATCTTAAAAGTATACGGTACCATGGTATACTATACGCCTTCAATGTGCTACTTACATGCTAAACGTGGCAGGAATCTATTGTGTAATTTCCCATATATGATGTAAAAGCTTATTGTTTTCATGTTGTGCTACTTTCCACAATGGCGAACCAATAATAACATACCTTCCTATATTAAAGGCGTACATGATTAACTGTGAAAATACAAGATTTGGTATTATCTAGTAAAATAATTCCCTAGATATGAAATGGCGCCCTATTGTATTAAAATAACAACCGTTTTGAAAATAAGCAAACGGCTTGCAGAACATTGTAAAATTGGATGTACTTACTAAGTTATACGTGTACCGAATTTGGTGAAATATGTTTCACGGGTTCGAATATTATTATGAGCGGGTATACAGTACATTACTGCCACACATTTGCGTGATTACATATGCACATTTCCCCAAGGAAAGTAGCTTAAAGTTAAATTGAATTGAATGATTCTTGTTAATAAAAAAAACGATGGGAAAATGCTTTATTTATAATTATTAAACAACTGTTAAATACAGAAGCACCACACTATTTTTTAACTATATTGTTAATGAGAGAAAATAAATTTCTCGTAAAAAAAAATAAATGTTTTAAATATTATAAGCAGAATATAAAGTTTTTTTGCTTATTTTTTTATGATCATTATTTTCGTTTTACCCTAACGAATATAGCTTAATTATATGTAATTATCATTTTAAAGGTTCAGCGATGCAATGAGAAACCGCTTAAACTAAAATGTTCATCATGACTTCATGCTTCATACTCTAACGCAGAAGAAAACAATGAGAATAACAAGTCTGATGGAAGCAAGTTTGCCTCCACTTTAGAGATAATTTAGGTAACGCCAAACAAAAAAAAATCTCTACTGGAATCACTCTGCAAAATGAAAATGTTGTGTTGCTTTGTTGCCTTCTCTAAAACATGCCGTAATAAGTAATCTTCTAGCGTCACAATCGTACAACAAATATTTATTGATCTCTGCGATGGGGACAATATATTATGTAATCGTGTTCAAATAGCTTTTCTGCTTATATTCACGATGAATTCACACGTCACACTTTACGATTGTTTAGTTTTGTGTGGAGTGTACAAAGTCAGGAATGCGATTCCCTAACATACAATATACAGGCTACGTAAAGAAACATACAATATATGCTGTGATGGTTACGTCTGGTACGAGCTCAAGGCAGGTGTCAGTGCATATACAGTAGTTAGATTGCGGAGGCCAAGTTGGCCAGGCTGTTATAGCAGCCTGCCTGTCTACGTGGGTCACTCGCAGATCTATGTGTTACAAAGTCAGGAATGCGATTCCCTAACATACAATATACAGGCTACGTAAAGAAACATACAATATATGTTGTGAT
This sequence comes from Dryococelus australis, assembly GCA_029891345.1. NCBI lineage: Eukaryota > Metazoa > Arthropoda > Insecta > Phasmatodea > Phasmatidae > Dryococelus > Dryococelus australis. The sequence goes on from CM057001.1 coordinate 138,359,413, forward strand.
GGTTACGGCTGGTACGAACTCAAGGCAGGTGTCAGTGCATATACAGTAGTTAGATTGCGGAGGCCAAGTTGGCCAGGCTGTTATAGCAGCCTGCCTGTCTACGTGGGTCACTCGCAGATCTGTGTGTTACACTGCAGTTTTGATGGTTTGGAGTACAGTGATGTTCGCTGTTCGCTACCGTCTCTCAGACCCAAACACAGTAATAAATAGTTGATATTGCTGTTTGGAATATGTACTGTATACTTCATATATTACAGTTCGCTACGTTTCTCGGAGCAACTAATCTACTCACAGTTTCCGCTTCCTCAAAATTGCAATTATATTGACATGCAGCAAACGAATTCTTCTCAAGTCTTTAAATTTACGTCTTCGAATAGCAAAGGGTATAATCATCATTGTCCTACAAGACTACATTTGGAGATCACAGTTACATACATTTTAATGAATAAGTATATAATATACAAATAACTAGTCATCAGGTAAGCTTTCACCATGCATGGTTCTGGATTTGTTGAATTACTCGTTGACTGCGCAATAAACAACTAATTCCAAGATGATGCCCACTGAACCGCAATTGTAAAGCGAGGGAAATCTTTTTTTGTAATTTTTATTGATATGCTTTGAACTCGGTGTAGAATGGTCTGTTTCTTTAGTGTTTCCTTTAGAATTTTCATGACGAAAATGTAACAAATCAAAGGTCACAAAAGTCAATAGATATGCCGGTTACAGAACCAAAATGACAGATTAACAGGCATCTATAATTAGTAACTTAGAGCCACGTTAGTGAATCCTGTATTAAAATCGTCAAAATAAGTATAACTAAACGGGTAATTTAAATATTTGTCATATGTTGTGTAACTGAAAACAACATAATATGACAGGACTCGCACTGGACGCACATGTAAGGGTGATATACAGTATGTACTTATATTTGGACCGGAAATGAAGGTAAAAGCAAATTTCTGTTCATAATACATTTTTATGATATACCTCCTTCCATGGTCTTCGTGAAATCATCAGAACCAATTTCTTTATTGTATGTATAATACAGCAGTAAAACGTCCATTTTTCACAACATCATCATGTAGATTTGAGGCTGCTGCCTAATATTGACACTTTGTTGACGTAACGTATTTGGATAAGTGATGTCCTGTTTTGGCAAAATGTGAACATTGGATGGAACAATGTACTGTACTGTCGAACTAAAACGATAACAAGAAATTTATTTTCAATTCTTGAATTAAAATATCTGTGTACACAATGAAGTCACCGACTGGCTGACTCATTCATCAGTATACAGACAAAATGGCTATATGCAAAGTTAGAAAATGAAGTGTTGGCTTTCCTTCTGGACGCAGACATTAACTGAGTACGGATTTCTCACCCTAAGAGGGCGAGAAGAGCTAAAGCATGCTTTTGAAGACTTCTCAATAGCTGATTAATCCGACGAGGTATGATTGTGCTTTTAGCTTCAAAATTTATCCTATACATACACCACGTAACTGATTTCAGGATTATTTGAAATCCAACAACTGAGAGGGTGAAAAACGGTAAAATATATGTTCGTGGATCCCTGAATATATCACTAACCTAATGAGATATCGCTATGCTCTTAACTTTAAACGATAACATATCAAATATTGAAAAATTTAACCATTAAGAGTGTTCAAGTATGCTATTGATGTCTCCATAATCGTGCATTAAAGCGATAATATATTGTTATTCAGTATGTTTCAAACGGCTACCTATACAAATTCCTAAAAATTCATTGAAGGTTATTTTTGAAAGTCATTACCTTAGGGGACGAAAAGAAGTAAAATGTGTTTTCGAAAACTCTTCAATAGCTCAGTAACTCGATAAGATATAACCATGATCTTTGCTTGAAACGGTTGGTTATATAAATACGTTAAACCCATTTCAGAAATTGTCCAAATTCAAATCCCTAAGAAAATGAAGAAGGTTTGAATTGTGTTCTCGATTATGTTTTGTGAACTTATGAAACGAAACAGTATGGATAAAAATTAACCGGTCTCACTTACAAAAAACAATGTTTCTTACATTCTCAACAAACATTTATTAAAACCAAACAGGTTCAATAATTAAATAGTCAGTGTAATATATAACACTATATTTTGTTTCCTTATGAAGTTGTTTGTACGTACATAATGTGTTATTACACTTTATGCAGCAGTTAATAATCTCACATGTCTTTTTCAATGAAGAGTGAAATGGGATATGAAACCAATTCTATCTGCACAGTTACCATCTTTGAGTAGCAACATTTAATTTATTTCTTGGAAACAGAATATCTGAAGTATAAACTTGCGAATCATGTTGAGAACTGCTACAATAACATGTTATAACAATGGCGAGGTCATTTGTTTATGTTTCGTATCCTAACAAACGTGAGCTTTTATTCAGATTTGAAAATATTCCAGTAGCATTACTACTATAAATATTCAGACAACACAAATAAGTTTATACAAACTATATTCTGTACTTTAGGAGTTAATCGACAAATATTTGGCAATCGCCATAGATGAAGATAATATGAGGGTTGAGCAACATTAACTATATAACAATATAATTGTTTCCTTAAGTTTTTCTTCTTATGTTTGTTTGTCCTTTTAGCTTTAACATAAGGAAATAGTGATCCATGTTATTTTGATATTTGTTTGAGATGACAATTTGAAACCAACAACTCTGGCAAGATTTGTACAACAAAAGTTATGGTGATGATTTCAACATTAAATTTTTTTAATGTAACAAATATTATTTTTTTTAATATGTCAGTTATCCTAGAGACAAAAACAGACTTTTAAATCAAAGGGACAATTTTATAGCAATATACTACTAAAAATGCAGATTTAAAAAGTTGGTGAAGCCATACCTGTAATAGGATGCTCTAAATACTAAACATTGTAAACTCTGAATGTCATTGCAGCTGAACTGATGACATAAACGTGGTTAGCGTATGCAAAGATAGAGAGGGAAGAACGTACAGAGAGCGAGAAACTTGCAGAATTGGCAGTTGTACAGATCTGTTTGAGTTAACTTACGACAAACCATTACTTCACTGTACGAAGCACGTGGTGAGTGGGAAGGTATTTTAATTGCCCCTGACCACACGGACAATATATCAAACAAATATATGTCATAACCAAAACGAAAATACATTGAAAATGAAATGGCTTGGTTTTGCGTCGTAAATAAAGAGAGAAATCAGTTCACATATTGTTTATTTCTAGAATACATGCCGATTTACTTACAAATCTGCTAAAACCCTGTTCACAGTAAAG